>CM022669.1:18938590-19016090 GCA_012295275.1 Chrysomallon squamiferum
TTAATAATCTTGGATAACCACGATCTTTAAATTTGTCTTCTCTCTGAATCTTTGTGACTATATTTTCTGCAACACCTACATTATACACCGTTGAAATAATTTACATAATTAAAATGTATTTTCTGACAGTTTATTTCGACATAACCAACAACAACAGCAATATAAAAAAAAAAAAAAAAAAAAAAAAAAAAAATCCAGAATGAGTGAATCTTTAGGGTGATTTTTTTGATGAAGCATTGATTTGAAATAGAAATGTCAAAGACTTTTTTATTTTTGAAATAAAACGTAAAACATTTCCTTGATATTTTGGGATGTATGTTTTTATAGATATTTATTTTCAAAATTGATAATTCTCGTAGCATTTTTCATTAAAATAAAGAGTGATTAGGACAAAGATGAGTAAGTTCAAAATTTAAAAAACTAATCGTTTGAAAAATATAAAATATTTCCGGGTAAAACTGCAGATGTAGGCTAAAAACTAAAAAAAAAAAAATTATTTAATTTTGTTGGTGTTCTTATTTTCGTTTTCCTTGTAAAGGTTCGGTCTTTTTTCAGCGGCAACAACACCAGTACCAACACCAATATCAACACCAATACCAACACCAATAATAATAATAACAATAATAATAATAATAATAATAATAATAATAATAATAATAATAATAATAATAACATTTTGAAAACGTTTGCGACCCCTTCTTGGGCGCTGGTCACAGAATTAATTTTCCAGCTATATTTTCTCATATCGTCCATCATTATCCAGTTGCGGTCGAAGGACTGATTAATTTATTATTAATTACGTCCCGCTGACCATTTTAACTCGACTCCGCGCTTCATATCTCTGTTAAGGAGGCCCAGGGGATACACATCGGAAGCCGTTAATATTTCAACGGAACAACGACCTTGTTTTCTCTTTGCCTGTCATAATAAAACGCCTACACTAACATTGATTCGCTTAATAACGGCTTGAAGAAGATCTCACACCGACAGACAATACATTAGCCTGTTCTGTTTAGTCGTCTGCATCTCTCTCTCTCTCTCTCTCTCTCTCTCTCTCTCTCTCTCTCTCTCTCTCTCTCTCTCTCTCTCTCTCTCTCTCTCTCTCTCTCTCTCTCTGTATGTCTCTATTTCTTTCTCTCTCATTCTGCTGCTCTTTGTATTTTATCTGGCTGTCTGTCTATCTTTAAGTCTGTTTCTTTGTCTATCTCTCATTATAATATATATAATGTATGTATGTTTGTATATTGTACGTAAATATCGTTCATATTTATGACTTGTATGCATGTATACTGTATGTATCTGCTTCTGTCTATGTCTCTGTGTCTGTGTATATTTGCTATGCTGGTCAATTCCTTATTGGTTGGTCTTATCTGGGAATCTTTCATAACTATCATTTACAACGCTTCTTTTACACGATGTACTAAGCCTAATAATCAAATAAAATAAAAAAATAAAACATTATTATTATTCTCTTTAAAATTATAATTAATTTTATCACAGATGAACTGAAAGTTAAAACTTGATTCGTTCACTTCTGACGTGTTTCGATTTATTTAAATGTAATTATTTATTTTCATAAATAGATCGCTGCTACTTGCACAAATTCACCTCGCTAGCCATCGGGTAATTCAGAACAAAATAAACTCTTGTTATCAAAGCAGATCTTGATAAAAAAAAAAATAATAATAATAAAATAAAAAAAAATGGAAAATTAATGAAGATAGAAAAGCTAATAGGAAAAGATGTTTTCAACAAGTGTAAATAATTGAACATCAGCCCCAAAAAATGTTTTGAAAAAATTAAAAAAATATTTTACCTTTAGGCGTTAAAAGCAGACGATTCCTGGGAACAGACGAGAAAAGGGCGGGAAATAAGATGTATTTCTCCTGAAGTCTGTTTAAAGCGGGGCTGCACGTAATTTAAAAAAAAAATTTAAAAAAAAAAAAAAAAAAAAAAAGGAATGAAACCTATCTCGACTCTAATCTTCTGAATCTTCTAAACGTTTCACGGATTAACTGCGCATGCGTCGAACCACAGATAGATTAGAGGCACGTGTTCGAAGCCGCCAGCTATGAGTTTGTTTCAGGAAATAACATTCAAACACCTGCAGAAGACGTCAGGTTTTGAGGTTTTACAAAACTGTTATAAAAAATTGAAAAAGCAATTCTGATCCATTTTGGGCAGTCGGATAGATTTATATAATTACCTTCTTTTCTTTTTTCTTTTTTTCTTTTTTTCTTGACTCGCAATTGCAATTTTCTTTCTTTATTTATTTATTTATTTATTTATTTTTATTTATTTATTTATTTATTTACTTAATTATTTACTTTTATTTTTATTTCATTTCATTTTATATCTTTCATTATTATTTTCATCGTCATCATCATCATCTTTATTATTATTACTATAACTACTACTACTACTACTATTACTACTATTTGTTGGCGGTTTGTCAAACATTAAATTATTCATAATTGTCTAATACATCAAAAAAATCTGGCACACACCGAAGCAGCGGTCAGGAAGTCACGAATAAAATGCGACGTGTCGAAACTGATACTGATGAGTTTTGAGAAGAATTATGGGATAAAACTTCGTTTATTTTGTTTTTGAGGTAGATGGTCGTTGACTGCAGACCGCTAAATGGCTTTAAAAACCCGGCGTCTTACCGTGAACACATAAATGCTAACATTCAGCTGTGTTCAGCTGATACGGAAAGGTTCATTGGTTTCAAAGGTCAAACAAGTGTCGACGTCACAATAATTTACCGACATCTTCGGGTTTTTGCTGGTGTACTCGTTATGTCACCGTATTCAGGAAGCAAGTTTGTACAACGATATCGATAAAAATAATAATAAAAATTAATAATAATAATAATAATAATAATAAAATGTTGCCTATTTTCTTTTCTTTTCTTTTAGTTAAATATATTTTCTTAAATCGGTATCATAAACTTGTGGCGTTAAAAATAGACACAAAATTAGATGAATTATTTTGTATTGTTCATGCTTAGTGAATGAATGAATCAGTGAATGCGTATAACGACACAAAACAGATCTTAATGTAAAGTGTGTGCATATATATATATATACCGGATCAATTATCCGGACTCCTTGGGGCCTGAGGCATTCCGGATTTCTGGATTTTCCGGTTTTCTGGTACCAAGGCAAGTAAAAATACGTAAATAATTAGGCATAAACATTTTAAAATTAAAAACATAAAGAAAATGGATAATACACAACTGTGGCGACTCGATACGTAAACAATGCGGCGAGTAAATGAACGCCACGCAGCTTTGAAAGAGTAGTTCCTGTCTGGTTAGAACAACACCCGCGCGCGCGAAGTATGAAAATAGCGTCGGGAAAAAAATCCGGTTTTCCTGTCCCTCCGGATTTTAGGACGCCGAATAATTGGTCCGGTACCTGTACTATTATATTACCAGACAGACGAACTTGGATGCATCTGTGTAGACATAAGTAAATGAGTAATTGTGTAAGCAAATAATAATATAATATTATATTCATAATACACTAAATTTTGTGTATTACTTCGTAGATACACTGAAGGCTAAATGTATTTTATTTAAAAACAATAAACAAAACGTTATAAAAAAACACACACACACACACACACATATATATTCATCGCTTAAACATCATATTAGCTGTCAGTGAAAAGCAAAATAGCATCAGTTACGCATTTCACTTTTTTTTTTTAAAGATTTTGTTACGCTCTAAGCTTCTGACGTAATCGTCTGGGCGAGATTGTGCTGTAATTACTCGTGATGTTCTGTCCAGCACTCTGTAGCCCTGTTTCAAACCAGTGAGTGTTATTATAATCTTTAATCATCTTCCAGTCACGTAATAATTGATGAAAACTGCTGTTTTGGTTCTGTACTCAGTAACCCTTCACGTGGAGATAGAAGAAAAATCCGTTAATGAACAAAAATCATTCTTTGAAAAAAAACGAAAACAAAAATGAAAATAAAAAAAGAAATATGAAGTCATCACATAATTTACTTTGTTTTTGGTTTATGTTCGAGTAAAAAACTGACTTTCTTTTCTTTCATGTTTGTTGTGTAAAATCTCACACAGAGCGTTAGAGAGTGTGTTTATTTATTTATTTTATTTTTTTAAATTAGATATTAAATTAAAACGTTGATGAGTGAAAAACTTTGATGACTGTGTATGTGGGTGTACGGCGTGTAAAATTAATGTGTCAAAACTAGAATATCTTGAAGGCCTGACCAGTTGTTTTGTCAAAGGAGCAAATATGATCCGATATATATATTTCATACGAAAAGAGAGACAGACATACAGAGAGAGAGAGAGAGAGAGAGAGAGAGAGAGAGAGAGAGAGAGAGAGAGAGAGAGAGAGAGAGAGAGAGAGAGAGAGAGAGAGAGAGAGAGAGAGAGAATGGGAGGGAGGGTGGGAGAAAGGACAAAGCGAGGGAGACCGATAAAGAAAGAGACAAAAAAAGAGAGATAGCGAGGGAGGGAGAGAGAAAAGAGAAAGAAAGAAGCAAAGAGTGAGACAATAACAGACAGAGGGTGAGAGAGAGAGAGAGAGAGAGAGAGAGAGAGAGAGAGAGAGAGAGAGAGAGAGAGAGAGAGAGAGAGAGAGAGAGAGAGAGAGAGAGAGAGAGAGAGAGAGAGAGAGAGGCGGGCTTAATGCTTCTGAGGACATCAAACTCTAATCTGACAAACAAGAAACGTAAAATCTTGGTAACTAGTTTAACAGGGTGAGGAAATCAGTCTGAATTATGTTACGTCTTTCATTGATCTTTCAAGCTGATTTATTTCTGCTGGGAAAATGTGATTTTTATGATCTGCTGGGATTAGTTTTGTCAATTTTTGGCGGCTTCTAAGATGTCAGAAATAATGAAGAAGGGCGTTCGAAAAGTGAAAAATATTAAAGAGAATGACTTCTTTGTATTCCGTTATTCTTCAAGGTTATTTCGTTTACTTTATTTAATTTTATTTCAGTTATACGGTGGATATTTTGCTGTTGTTGTTGTTGTTGTTGTTGTTGTTGTTGTTGTTGCTGTTTCTTTTTCGTTTTTTATCATGTGTTGTGGTTGAATATATATATATATTTTTTTTTTTAACTTTATTTAAATTTGTCGTTATTTATTATTAATAAGTATTTCCTTTACTTTCTGTTTTTTTCTTCTTTTTCTTTATTTTAACTCTTTGGTTTTGGGAGTATTAATATTTGTTTCATTTATGTTTTTGTCTTGTGTGTATGTACGGCAGACAAACACACACAAAGAAGAAAAATCACAGGACTTCCTTAATAGTTAAATGTGTCCGTCTTTTTCTGTGACTGTCTGTATTCTGGTATGTCTGATGCTGTTCTTTCTTAACAAAACAAAATCAAACTACAATTAAAATATGGATTGCCTGTTCATAATTCTCATATTTACTTTGCAACCAATTGACAATTGACATTTTAAAAACAATCGCTCCCTATCAAATGAAAATCGATCAAAACAGTAAAAGACTAAATAATATACCTGTTCATGTTTTAGTAGTTACGTCTCCTGTATTTTTGATCTATATTAAAAATAAGAAAAAAAAGATGATTAATGATGATGTCTGGCACGAACTTCGAACATACGAGGCGAGACAAGTGACTGCGTTACTCAAATGAAGTGATTACGTTCAAAGGTTTATGAAGTGCTAATTGAAAAGAAATATAAGTTCGTGTCACAATTAAAGTGTCTCTGACATTTACCTGCAGACAGGTAGACAGGTAGACAAAATAGTCTTGAGGATCGATTGGTTGAAGAATAGATTTCAAATTAGTTTAACTTTTGAGATTTTTTTTTTTTTTTTTGATCTTTTTAAATATTTCATCTGGCTTAGATAAATTTAAATTTTTCTATGCAGGGCTCATCTGTCAGTTATTGTAGTAAGAGTCGTTGTAGTTACTGATTTTATAGCAATATGAGAAGAAATAGTAGTAGTAGTAGTAGTAGTAGTAATAGTAGCAGTAGTAGTAGTAGTAATAGTAGTAGTAGTAGTAGTAGTAGTAGTAGTCATCTTTTCCCGATACATGCAGTAATAATATTACTCAGATTTCATATGTTTAAGAACTAATACAAGAGAAAAGAAGAACGAAAAAAGAAAGAAACTGAGAATGGAAGAATAAATGTCATAAAGAATGAATGAAAAAAGTTTACGAAAATGTAATGAAAATAGAAAGAAAATAATGAGGTGAAAAAACAAAGAAAGAATCAAGATGCCACCCCCGCAAAAAAACAAAAACAACAAACAAACAAAAAAACAACAAACAAACAAAAAAACAAAAAGCAACAACCATGCCTCGGATAAACATTAATGACTATGGTACCACCACTGCGCAAAATGACTGAAACATTACAAAACAGTTTCATTTAGTGTCACGTGATCAAAGTAACGCGCCAAACAGTATCTGACGTCTGCTTTTATTAACTGATTTAAAATGACTGTTCGTTTGCTTTGAATCACTAACAAAGTCGATGTTTTATTTCCCGTCTTTGACATCGAGAACAGCGTAAACAGAAAACGGAACAAAAACTAAAATAAGAATAAAAAATAAATAAATAAAAAGTATAATAAAGTAGAAGAAAAGTTAACAAAAAATAAAGGAAATTTGCATCAAACTCCCACACAAATACATTCTAGCTTCTTAATATGGATACGCAATTTGCTTTGTGTGTGTCTCTCTCTCTCTCTCTCTCTCTCTCTCTCTCTCTCTCTCTCTCTCTCTCTCTCTCTCTCTCTCTCTCTCTCTCTCTCTCTCTCTCTCTCTATCAGAGTGTTGAATTAATTCGGTGTAAATATTTTAATACCAAGGACGTTAATGTTTTATGGGACATTTTGGTAGGTTTATTTATAATTACGTGTGTGGATGCGGCTAATTTTGTCGTGGCTGCCGTGGGCACCATTTTGTGAGGAGAAATCAACCGGATTTTAAAGATTCGATATTTAATTATATAAATAGCTGTTTTGTTTGTTGCTGCTGTTGTCAATGTGTGTGGCGTGGTTTTGTGGGAAGGCATTTGTTTGTTTTTATTACGATTATCTATTTATTTTTTTATTTTTTTTGTATGTTTTCTTTTTTATTTTTTATTTTTATTTGCTTTTCTTATTATTTGTGTATGTGTGTCTTTTTTTTTATCTTTTTTTTTATTGTTGTATAGGGGGTAAATCTGTTGACCGATTAAGAAATCCTCTCAAATTTTCCCTTTTTTTACAATCACAAAATATATCTGATTATTACATTTTCAGTTTCACACAAGCAATGAAGCGCGTATCATGCGAGAGATGCCTGGATGGAAGCGAGAAATAAAACATTACACCAGTCACTGTGTTAAACAGCTTGTCTTCTCAGACTTACAGTTCAGATATTGATATATTATTACTCTTGTGTTGCCAGGAACAAAGATCGGAGGAGCTTGGATTAAGAGTCAGTTTAGCGTGCTTTGAATTTTAATACGGTGACAATGAACTGAAGTCACTGTTACAGAAAAAAAAAAAGATGGCGGAGGCACGTGGATCAAATGTCCACTTAACGTGCTCCGACTTTTAATAGAAAATAAATTCAAATCAAAACTCGAGTTGTAACTTCTGTCACAAAGACCTCTCCTAACGAACTAACATACTAACAGAAAACCAGGCAGATAATGTAATCTTCTTGTAATGAATTCAATTACGATGTTTTAAAAATTCGATCTGGTTTTTTTCATTCTTTTTTTTTTTGCTTTCTCTCTTTCTTTCTTTCAAAAAATAACTTTCAATCGCTGGATTGCGTGCCCACCTTATTATACCTGAACATCTATTAGAAGAATTGGACGAAAATGACTTAAATACGACCGTCTGTATCATTGAAATGTCACATCAGTTTAGTTTTTCTAAAAGCATCTAGAGTAGGACTTGAGTTTCTTTTGTTTTCTCAACAAACAAAGCTTGCTTAGGATAAATTTGTTTTGACACCGTTAAAACCAAGCAAACTCGGTTAAATGGGTTTTTTTGTTGTAAGACTGCGTTCTCACAAAGCGACCCGTGTTGTTAATTGCGAATGGAAGATAATCGTCTATTGTTTTCTGGTTTAGCTAAACACGTTAACTGGGATTTGATCAACAAACAACATGTCGGAGATGGAAATAATTTTAGATCCTTCATTCTTTTTAATTAAAAAAAAAAAATGTTTTGTTGTTTTCTTTTTGTTTATAACTTTAATTGAGAAATATAATTAAAATATGCCACTAAAATAATATTTGTATATAGTTAATTCCGAATGTTGGTAAAGTAGGACATGTCTCAGAATGTCTTCCGTTGAAAGAACAATTGATTATATATATATTAAATATAGTTAGGCAAAAGAATTAGTTTGTTGTCTATGCATTACACAGAAGTGTAAAAACCAAAAATGTTAACACTCTTTCGGCAAGTAACCAATCGTAGGAGGTTTTTTTGGTTTAAAATTACCAGCTCAGAAAAACAGAAGCGAGTGACCGCCATTTGCCGCCGAGATGACAGTGTTCGTCTGCGATGATACGTTTCTATTAATAGAAATCGACGCAGGCAACAATTGATAATATTTTAGGAAACCTTTGCCTCATTGCGTATCTCATTATTGTTTATGGCGATATCTAATTAAAGTATAAAACTACGACTCACTTAAATCGTAAATATGTTATTTTCGTGTTTGTGATCTGTCAGGGTGAATGTACGCCTCCCTGTCCACGTACACAGCGAAAAAAATGTTAGAAAGTTTAAACTCAGTTATCTGTTGTTTTATTTAGCTTATTAATCATTGCTCTCTGATTATTTGTTTATTGTTGTTTATTTATTTATATATTTTATGTTTGTTGGTTAATATTTATTATTGTTATTATTATTTTTATTATTATTATTATTATTATTATTATTATTATTATTATTATTATTATTATTATTATTATTAAAATTATATATATATTTCTTTTACTCAGTAATATTTCCAAGTGTTTAATTAAAAAAAACAACTTCTTGAGAATTATGTAAGCAAATAAATGACTGATAAACATACAAAATAAATAAATAAATAAATAAATTGATTAGCAGTCTATTACAAGTATCAATATTTATCTCTTTAATAATTATCTTTGTTTTAGAAGAGATAATACGACTTGTAAACACTTCATCATTACGATTGTTCGTAATACGAAAAAGAAAACGTTTACTTAGCTAAGCTAACTTTTTGTATGCACTTTATCGTGACATCAAGTCTTGGTCACCGTGCCTTTGTCGGTCTGTCTGTCCATCTTCTACGTGTCTGCAGGTGTTTATGTATAATTATGTTTCATGATTTATAACAATCTATAACCCATGCTGTAAACAGCTCTGTTTTTCTTGTGTTTGATCTTAATAGAATTTAGCATGAAATAACCAGTTGAAAATAGATTGATTTTTAGACAAATATATTTTCTAAAAATACCTTTTGAACAACATAAACCGAGTTTTCAATTATTTGTAATTTTTTTTTTTTTTTTTTTTTTGGTTTTTTTTTTTTTTTTTTTTTTCTGCGGTGGATCCTGATTCTCAGTGATGTTACGAAGCATGCCAAGTCCTGGGATCAATTCCCTTAAGTGCCTCCTTTTGACTATTTCCAGTTCCAGTCAGTATTGTAGTACTAGTATATTACCTCAGGTTATGCTAAGCGGTTTGTTTGACTATGAACAGAACATACACAAGCAGCTCCACTGTTCATCTCTAAGAACAGCCACAGGGCCCTCATCTAGCTGAGGACTGGTTTTAATACTTAAAACATCGATTGTTAACATTTGTGTATTTATTTCAGTCGGAAGCATTTTTAATGGCTACATTTTGTTCCGATTTGTAAAACTTAATAACGATGTTTTGTAATAAGGCATTAAAAAAAAAAAAATAATAATAATAATAATAAATAAATAAATCTTTCTAGAAATAAAAAATTTAATTTGAACATCACACTGATATTATAATACAGATTTTTCTAAAACTGCAAGAAAAAAAATGTGTGTGTGTGTGTGTGTGTGTGTGTGTGTGTGTGTGTGTGTGTGTGTGTGTGTGTGTGTGTGTGTGTGTGTGTGTCTGTGTGTGTGTGTGTGTGTGTGTGTGTGTGTGTGTGTGTGTGTGTGTGTGTGTGTGTGTGTGTGTGTGTGTGTGTGTGTGTGTGTGTGTGTGTGTGTGTGTGTGTGAATTTCCCATCCCCGTACTGCTTTCGTCTTGGTTTGGTAGCAAGTCAGCCATTATTATCTCTTTTCTTCCAGAGTTATCACCCCTGTCGGCATTGCGTGACAAATACAACGTTTGTAATGTTATTCCTGTCACAAGCAACCTATACGATGGAGACTTTACTGACTGATGAACGACTTGCGTAGACAACATATTTTCAGCTTCGCTAATTAAGTCTATTTTCTTACCCTTTTGTAGCTTTTGCCTTTAATTCGAAAAAACATTAAGTTCTTAGTGTCGTCATTTTTTAAATGTGGTTGATCCCTCTATGATTTTATGTTATTTTATATATACATGGCCGCAGCTAGACTTTTCTTTTAAATGAGGCAAAAACTGATGTCTTTGAAGTCAACTAAGTTTTTCATCGCAACGATGTCGATAGACTTCAAACGGTAAATGTACACATAAACGAATTCATTCGGTGGATATCGTTTCTATCGAAATAGAAATTTATATTTTATATTTTTTAAATAAAATCTTTGTATTAAAAACAAAAATAAAATAAAATGATAAAATAAGGAAGAAAAATCGTCAATTTCTATATGAGGCATTTGCCTCATTTTTTGCCTGAATGTAGTTACGGTTTTTATATATATATATATATTTATTAGTTTTTAAAATCTTGTTTTATCGTTGATGGTAAGGTAAAGTTAATGTTCTGCAATGTGCAATACTGTTTAAATGTGTACGTAACGTAATCATCGTACACAGTCACGCGCATGAACATACACACACAGACACAAAAAAATAAATACACAGAAACACACAAACACATACACGCACACACATGCGGGTGTAATGCGGAACATGCAGCGTAAGTTAGAACAACATTGCATTGATCAGTGATGACTCGCTGATCAGACTTAAAACCAAATTCGCGACGTGAGTCTAGCTTTCTCCCAAACTCATCAACCAGAGTCATAATCCACACACAGAAACAACTCTCATGTATTAAACTGTAGTTTAATGACAACAAAATTGCGTTGGCCTTTTGTACAGAAAATGTTACATCCGGGAAAGATATTAACGCGAAGATCTATGGAATCGCGTCCCGAATTTGGCATCCAACTAGTATTGTTAACCCGAGTCAAAATCCAGGCACGGATGAAGCCATCACGTTAATTCAAAACAGTATTTTCTTGTTGTTTTTTTGTGGGATAAGGTTTCGAATTTGGTTTTTACCCTTTATTAACCCGAAACATATTAATTGCATGGAAGAGTCATAGATTAAACAATACCGCGATGCATCACGGTAATGTTTTGACATTTCGTGACGAGCTGACTGCAATGAATGCAAGACGTTAACACGAAAGTGTGTGGGATCGCGACTTCGCACTGGCTTTTAATTAAAGATGCATGTGACACTTTGACCTTTTCGTAACTGATGAGCGTACAAATTAAAACTTCACGTCATTCTGACTGAAATTCATCGTAATTAAAAATATTAATTAATGTCAGAATTACTCCGACTACAAAACCACGCGTTGTTGTAGAATCGCAAAAACTCAATCGAACTCACACGTTTTCTTGTTTGTTCAAAAATCTATACTGTGAGCACGGAAAGGTGCACTATATTCGATCGTTTTTTTTTTTTTTTTTTTTTTTTTTTGGTTTGCTAGTTTGTTTGTTTGTTTGTTTTCCATTTATTTTATTTTTTGTTGATGTTATTTATTTATTTATTTATTTATTTATTTATTTATTTTTTATTTTATTTTATTTTATTTTATTTTATTTTATTTTATTTTGTTGTTATTTCTTATCTCACGTATTTAATAAACTCTGATAAAGAAACGCAGATGCAGTGTCTGAAAAAAAAAAAAAAGTCAACAACGATTACGTTTAACACAACTCATCGGCTAACTGTGTATGACAGATGAGCGTGTTTTCATATCAAAACAGTCAAATACTAAAAGGGTTTTCTTCGGGTCGTTTCAATTATAGCAGAGCTGTGTTGGCTTTACGTAGCAGTGTTAGTATTTAACAGTAATAACAGCATTCTCTGATTGTGGAAAATATGTCACAAAAGTTGAAGTTGTATGTATGTATGTGTGTGTATGTGGCTACGTATATGAAAGGATTAATTTATTATGTATGTAGACTGGTATCGATGTACGTCATTATGTGTAGGTATGTTTATGTACACGTGTATGTATGTATGTATGCATGTACGTAATTGTGTATGTTTGTGCGTGTGTGTTTGTGGTTGTGTGTATTTGTGTGTTTGTGTGTGTGTGTATGTTTGTGTGTGTGTGTTTGTGTGTGTGTGTGTGTGTTTTGTGTGTGAGTGTGTGTGTATTTGTGTGTGTGTGTATGTTTGTGTATGTGTGTATGTTTGTGTGTGTGTTTGTGTGTGTGTGTTTGTGTGTGTGTGTTTGTGTGTGTGTATTTGTGTGTTTGTGTGTGTGTGTTTGTGTGTTTGTGTGTGTGTATGTGTGTGTGTGTGTGTATGTTTGTGTGTGTGTGTGTGTGTGTGTGTGTGTGTGTGTGTGTGTGTGTGTGTGTGTGTTTGGGTGTGTGTGTGTGTGTGTGTGTGTGTGTGGATGGATGGGTAGCTATACAAATAACGAGTTTTTATTATTATTACGTGTTCTTGCAACACATGCCAGCCTGACTACCAAAGTTCAGGCAAAAAGAGATTAAATTAAACTATTTTTATTATTATTGTTCTTATCGTCACTTCTACGGTTTACATGCACTAATAATTATTTATATCTCTAAAAAGTTATAACAAAAAACAACAATACATTTGCTTTCAACTCTGCTTTGCTGTCAAACTTTTTGTCTTTATTTTTATCTTTGCTTGTGCATTCTTCTGCTTAAGAGACTAAAAATATGTTTTTTAATAACTCTTCTGCTCATTCACTGGACGTCAAAGTAATTTAGTTTCTATTTATATGTCTGGTGGTAAATAAACTTCATGACTTTTTGCTGTATTCAGTCGCGTGATTAAATACGTCTTAAGTATCAGATTTGCTGGATTAACAAATACGCAGTACAAAATCTCGTTAATACTGCAGAAATAGAACACAGGTTTTTATTTATTTTTAATTTTTTAATTTTGTTTTATATAGATATATTTTTTTTTTTTTAAGCTGTAAACGTTTCTTGTTAGTGTTTTTTTTTTTTTTTTTTTTTTTTTTTAAAATTATTTTATTATTATTATTATTATTATTATTATTATTATTATTATTATTATTATTACAGTTATCACGCGTTATCAAAGGAGTTTATTGTCAATATTTCAACAGATTTTATTTTATTTTCGTAACGCCAAAAGTCACGTTTTCTTTTCAGTCAGTGATTATTGTTTTTTTAGTGAAATTCTTTCCGTAATACGGTTATTTAATTTATTTTTTTAATAATAAATGTCGACTTCTTGTCGAGTATTTGTTTTCTGTACCGACTGAAAAAATAAGTTTATTATATATAAAAAATCTGGGTTTTTATTTTTTAGGTTTTTTTTTTTATTACCGTAATAAAGTCAAAAAGTGCAGGCAGTAGACGTCAGACGAAACTATTAATAAAATGAAAAATCTACAACTCGCAGTCATAGCAAAGCCAATTTTCTCAAAGTCTCGTTTTTCCTTTCAGTGTTGTTCTTCTTGTTTGTTTGTTATTAATATTATTCCTTTTTTTTTTATCGACATCGTCTTCAAAGATCACTGCTATCAAAGCTTTGAAAATTTTAAGTATATCCTTGGTTTATTTCTTTGAAGTGAACTATTTTATCTTTTATTTTTTCATATCTTTTTTTTTTATGCTGTTAAAACTGATAGGCTTAAAAGAGTGAACGACACGAAAGAGATACAATATAAATGAATCAGATAAATGGAACATCGTTCAAGACATGGTTTTTTTTTCAACTCATCCTTCAAAACTAGGTCTCTTTTGGAGATTTATATACAAAACAGATCTATCAATATGTTTTTATAGTATTTTATTTTTAAGAACAGTATGAAAATATCAAATTACGAAATCAGTGCAGATAATTAACAAATGTATGTATAAGAAATTCTAAATGTTTTATATATATATATATATATATATATATATATTATATATATATATATATATATATATATATATATATATATATATATATATCTGTATGTATATATATATTTGAATATGTATAAATGTATATATAAATGCAGTTTTCGAGAATGATGAATTAAATCGTCAAATTGGGTTTTCAGTGAAAACTGCCTGATTTGTTTTCTTCCGCTTCTCATCAATGGGTAGCTTTTCTTTTTCTTCTTCATTTCTTCATTATGGTCACCTTTCTATTTCTTCTTCTTCTTCTTCTTCTTCTTCTTCTTCTTCTTCTTCTTCTTCATGGATATTTTCTTTTTTTAATTTGCATCTTCATAAGTACCAGTTTTGTTTTTTTATTTGGACGTACATTTTACTTTTTTTTTATCTCTTACGACGTCTCTTCGTGATGATCTTTATCTTTTTTCGTCTTCTTCATAGTTATTTTTTCACTGTTACTTTTTTCTTCATTGTCATCCTAGGTACATTCTTCTTCTTCTTCTTAATTTTTCTTCTTCTTCTTCTTTTCATCAAATTGACCATCACTTCGTTTAGGTGGTTACCACAGTGTGTCAGACGTTGATGTCACAAACACCAGTGACTAATGACGTTGATGAGCACGTGGCCGATGAATCGCAATCAGCGACTAATTGCATCTTCAAAGTTCCATCATTTCGTCCTTGGGTGGATGTCACTTGTGTCTCCTTTCCTGTTATTTCCTGTTGCCCAGTTTGACAGTTACACGGACAGACGGATGCATCTGACGTGTTTACTAGATCAAAAGTTTTTGTCCTTGATAGAATCCGTGAAAACCGTCATTTACATCACGTTACGTTTCTAGAGCAGGACGGAGTCCAAGAGACATCTCTCTCTCTCTCTCTCTCTCTCTCTCTCTCCCTCCCTCTCTCTCTCTCTCTCTCTCTCTCTCTCTCTCTCTCTCCCTCCCTCCCTCCCTCTATCTCTATCTCTCTCTCTATCTCTCTCTGTCTCTCTCTCATACTCTGTGTTGTTCCCTTTCTCTAATTTCCTCTGTCTCTATCTAATTCATTCTCATTCGCCCTGCCTCGCTCTCTCTCTCTCTTTCACTTATTCTATATCTCACTCTCACTTTCTTTCTGTCTCTGTCAGTCTCTTTCTCTTTCATCTCTTTTATCGGTCCACATCTAACATCTATATATATATATATATATATATATATATATGTGTGTGTATGTATAAACACATATATACATATAAACATACATGTACATATATATATATATATATATATATATATATATATGCTGCTATAAAGCTGCTATAAAAAAGTGGTAGAGTTGTGCCGTTGTAGTGTTTTTTTCTCAACATCTATTATGCTTTGCTTCTCGTTAACTCTTTCATTCGATTGTTTTAAATGACTTTTCTTTTTCTAGAAGCAAATATTTCAAAGATTATCAACATTTTTTTCACTCCCCAATTATTATTTGTGATTAAGATAATCTGCTAGATATGACTTACAAGATTTGCTCCTAGCTCAGCATTCATTATTGTCTTAATGACTGGCCCCGGGGATCATACATTTTTGTAAATTATTTTTTCTTATCATGATTGTAATGGATCCCGCAACCCGCATAGGAAAAAAAAGCAATTATTGATCAATTTAGATGATAATTGTAAAACACCGAGGAAAAAAAGAACTGAATTAAAAATAAAAGGGAAAGGAAAAAAATGTTATTTGGTCTGTCAGATAAAGAAAATTAAGTATACAAAAGACAATTTTATTGGATGTTGTAAACAAACTATCGACAGTGATAGAGTGTTGATAGTTTTTACAGCTCTGTAAACAGTTCAAAGCTATTTGAAATAATATGGCTTGATTACTCGAAGGAAATCAACACAAAAACTCCTATAAACAAGATTTATACAAAAAAAAAACCCACAACAAAAAAACAACTAATGCACTCAATCGTACTTCCGCCACTGTAGCAATTAGATGCGTCAGCATTTTCTCTCTCTCTCTCTCTCTCTCTCTCTCTCTCTCTCTCTCTCTCTCTCTCTCTCTCTCTCTCTCTCTCTCTCTCTCTCTCTCTCTCTCTCTCTCTCTCAAGTAAACTGGACAGCAGCTCAACTAACACTGAAGATCTACAGGATCAGTTCTCCGCGGTCGTGCAGACAGACTATTTTTCTTTCCATTCAGGATCACACAACACCTATTATCAGATATTTAAATATAATTGTGTCCTGAATTTAGGAACGAATCCTTTTGTTAATCCGTGAAACTAACTCACAAAGTCTGTGTGATCTCTGATAGCAGTTCGTATTCATATTTTTATTTGTCGCTATAGTAAAGGTTTATTTATTCATCTTCTTTCGAAATTAATGTATTTCTGACAATGGGCGTTTTTCTTCCGCTATTATATTTTATATATATATATATATATATATATATATATATTATTGTTGCTGTTATTATTATTTTGAATCACCCACGCTCATATGCTAAAATTACCAACAAGGAAGATATTATTATTATTATTATTATCATGGTGATTACATTACCTCCCTTTGTATTGCCTTTGTTTATGAGTTCACACGTCGGCGCGCGGACATTCCGGGGAGAGAGGTCTCCCGCGAGTTATTTACCAGAACTGAAGAAACGTTTGTAGAACAAAGAACAACAGATGACTGAATATTTAATAATTTCTGAGGTTATCTGGTGTGTAGCTTTTGTTATGGTTCTACGTATCCTGTATTTCAAGCTATTGTCTTCGTTGAAGGAAACAGACGCCAGAAATGTTGCTGATAAAATCAGTTTAATTAGGTTAATAAAAGATTCATTTGTTTTTACAACTATTTTCATTTGGTTGTATTATTACTTGCTTCCAATTTTTGTACGGTTTAAACTGACATAAAAAATGTATACACAAACGCATTGTGTTTTCAGTGTTCGATATCAACAAATGAGTTATAATTATAGAATGCGTAAACACTGAAAAACAGTGTGGTATTTTTGAAGAGGTTAGACTCGGAAATATCGGTGCGTAAACTCTGTGAACTGTTTGGTGTTGGCTATTCGCCTGTTAACACGATCTCAATGCGAGTATTGTATCCAGTTTACGTCTACAGCGAGTTAACGTTCCTGAAGTCGGTAAATTCCGTTAATTTGCACGATTGGTTCCGTGTGACGCCGAGTTTTAGAACTTCTCCCTGTAATTACTATGTCTTTTACACACCAACACATTCATATAACGTTTTTTTTTTTTTTAAGCAAGAGTATTTTTATTTTTGTAGTCTAATTATTTTGATGTGATAATAAAATGTGTGTACATTGTTTGTTACTCATATAGACTTTAATAATAAAAAAAAATTTAAAAAGTTCGATGGAAAATAAATAAAATATGTTTACGACATTTATTTCACACTATTTACTACATCAAACAAAGCATAAAACCATTGGTTTTTAACTTTCTTTCTTTCTGTTTTTTTTTTTTTTTTTTTTTTTATTTTTCCCATTTATATGTTTATGTTATTATTTTATTATTATTATTTGGTTGTTGTTGTTGTTGTCGTCGTTGTTGTTTTTATCCAAAATATTTTAGGCTACCACTCTTAGTACCATCATGTTTCAACTAAACATCTTTTCTTTTACTTTTCAGAGTGTTATATTCCACGTAGAGAGGCATCCAAAATATAAGTGGTACACGCAGTGCGTCACCTTCAATTTTTTCCCTTCAAAAGTACACGAGCTGGCCTACAACCTCTTCAACATCATAGCTGTATATGCCTTACCTCTCCTCATCATCACGGTGGCATACTCTCTCATTCTCTGCGAAATATCGAAAAAATCACGACAGAGCAGAAGTAAGTAACATCAGTTATCGTTCTTGTTTTGTACTGACGTCATTTTCCTTTGTTGTCGTCGCTGTCATTGTTATTGCAAAGCAGAAGTAATGATGTTAGTTATCGTTCTTGTTTTGTTTTGACGTGTTTCGCTTTCCCCTGTGTGGTCGTCAGAATTATTATTATTGTTAATCACACGTAGCATTTGTTATCGTTCTTGTCTTTGTGTAGAAGTTATTTCCCTTTTTTATCGTATAGTTGTCATTATCATCGTAATCGTTATTACACGAACGTGATCTTTATTGCGAAACGGAGGAAATATTAGCTATCGTTCTTCTTTTGTTTTTAAATTATTCCCCATGGTTATTATTATTATTATTATTGTTGTTGTTGTTGTTGTTGTTGTTGTTTTCGTCGTTGTGGTCGTTGTTATTTTTGTTGTCGCTGTTGTTCTTGTTGAATAGAAATTACTTCAAAAAAACCTTGTTAACTGTCATCATTTCCGATTTTGTAACTATTGTTTCATAATTATTACTGTTATTATTATTGTTATTATCATCATCAACATCATTATCATCATTAGTCGTAGTAGTGGTAGTAGTAGTTGTTGTATTGTTGTTGTTTCCATCATAATTATCAATAATGTTGCTTTTACGTGGTTCTTTTATTTTCCGCATTTGTGCTGTTTTTGTTATTACAGTACACGTTTTTCTTTTCTTTCATTTTTTTAACCTCTTTTTTTTTTTTTTAAATCCTGTCACCAAAGGACAATTTGCGCTATCTTGACATCATTACTAGTCCACATTTCCCTGACCTATTGTCGCAGTCATTCGTGTAGGTCATTTGCAAAATGGATATTCTCTTTAAAACTGATTTATCAGATGCGCTGCAGGCTCTGAAAACATTACAGTCTTAATGAATGACTTGTTCACATCATAGATTTTCTAAATTAACATCGAGGGATGAAAATAATGGGGCCTAAATCCGACAGAAGAAAAAAAAAAAAATAATAATAATAATAATAATAAAAAATATTGATCAGTGTATCTCAGGTTTAAATATATATGCAATATTTAATATTGAATTTAGATCATTATTTAAATCAAATTTAAATAAATATATGAAAAACAAAATAGAGAGAATGAAAATTGGTGGAGTTGTTACGAAATCAGATACTGAATCTTTTTGTTTGTTTTTTATTTTTTGTTGTTTTTGTTGTTGCTGCTGTTTTTATTATTATTTTATTTTTTCAATGTTATGTAATGAAAATATTTTTGATGTCGTTCTCATTATTTTTGTAGTTGAAGAAATCCTTATTATTTGTGTTGTGTAGTTATTATTATTATTATTATTATCGTTGATGTTGTTGTTGTTGAAGATGATGACGATGTTGTTGTCGTTGTTTTTCATTATCATAATATCAGAAAGGAAACACTCAAACTGTGTAGTATAAATGTATAATTATATCACAGAAATATTTTGTTACATCTGAACAAACCTCCATAAAAGTGTATGCATATAATTATCCAACAACAAAATATTCACATAACTAATCTGACATAATTATCTTAACATTTGATATTAAATTTGTCTTATGGAACGTGTTGGACAAAAAAAACAAAAAACAACTAAACAACTGAACCCAAAATCAGCTGTTGTTGTTTCATTTAGGAGTTATTTCTGAAATCTCTTGTGAACGATGAATCCGACATGAAAGAAAAGATTAACATCACACAAGTTATTAGGTTAGCCTTTGGAACAGCGTGATATTTCTCTCTGCAGCTACTACGACGTTACGTCTTTTCTTTGTCTCTCCGTAACTTGTTTAATGAGTGGAAGAATCTCTTTGAGAAAAACAACGCCCACTATTTTTCAAACGCTTCTGATGTCGTTATTATAATCATGTAAAGAAAACAGGTAAAATAAAATGATGCTGGTGATGATGATGATGATGATGATGAAGATACTAATACTGAGAAGACGAACAAGAAGAAGAATGATAATGATGTACATGATAATAAACTACTGCTGTTAGATGTTATCGTTGTTGTTGTTGTTGTTGTTGTAGTTGTAGTAGTCCTGATAGTTATGTATTGCAGCAACAGTAGTAGAAACAGATGTGGTGGTTGACTTTAACAGCTGTTGTTGTAATAGTAAAGTTGCAGAAGATAATGTAATAACGACAACAACGATAAAACGTTTGGCCCACTCAATGGGTTTGACTTGAATGTGTTCAAGATTAGTGTATGTTTGCCACTGGAACGTAATTCATTGAAATTGTGCTCGTTTTTATGTTCTGTTTGTTGAGGATCGATTCACTGGACTTTTTCTCGTTATAACCAATTCTCGATATCAGAGCAAAACGTTTGTGGTATGTACTGTATTGCCTGTTTTTGCTGCTATTCTCAATTAGCATGGAGGTAGCGATTTTCTTTCATTTTTATCACAAGTATAATACCAGATAACTTTAAATTTAAAATGTTTTAAAAATAAGTCTTGAAATTAGTTGTGTTTTTTTTTTTTTTTTTTTTTTTTTTTTTTTTTTTTACATCAAAAATGAAGGAGCCTAACTCTAAAGGCTCTTTCTTTATATTTTATACTTTTTTTTATAAAAGCATGTCGTATTTCAGTCAAAGAAAATTCTAAGAATATTGCTTTCTCCTTTACTTTTTGACAGAAATATAATTGTCATTCAAACGTTATTTTTTGTGTTGTTTTTTTTGTCCAGACGTTACAGCGAGTGATGTATAAGCATATTGTATTGCGGTCAATGTTTTCTCTCAAAAGAAAATTATTTTCTGGTCGTTAATGAGAAGCATGTGAATATGTGACACTGCTGTTTTTCTTACCAAATTGGACTGTTTCTGATGCAATGTCACTGGCTGAGAAACAACCGAGGGGGGAATTCGTTTATTTAGTGTAATAACTTGCTTATTGTTCACAAGAAACCGTAAAAGACCGGTAATTTATTTTCCCCGAGGCCAAGAGAGTTCCACAATCACGTGCAGGTTAAGGAGACCTAGGAATGCCTTCTGCGACGTACTTGTTTTCTTCTAAAAATAGATTTTGTGTGTCTGTCTGTATTTTCTGTCATTGTGTCAATCAAAATATTTGTTAGCTTGTTTATCTGGTTCCCTGTTTGAGTGGGTGTCCATCAATCTACATGTCTTTCAGTTTCCCTGTCTGTCTCTCTGCCAGTCTGTTTGTTTACCTGTTCGTTATTTGTTGTCGTTTTTTTTTTTTTTTTTTTTTTTTTTTTTTTTTTTTTTTTTTTTTCTTTTTTATTATTATTTCATTTATTTCGTTGATTGTTTCATCGATCGAAATAAACTGTCTAGGACTATTCACGTCGATTTTTTTTTTTTATTTGGTCAGTTTTCCCTTAACTCATTGTAAAGAGCTATTGCTGATCCCGACTGCTCTAGTCATCAATCTACAGAGGGAAAAATAGATGTGTATTTAATGGTTTAACTTATTTTAGCTTTAATGAACTTAAAAAGATGGTTAACTCTGTCAATCATCGTTCAGTGTTGTCGTTCTTTTTTCTTTTCTTTTTTTTTAAATAATTGAACTAACAAGAAATATTATACTTTGAGATGAGTCCGGTATTTTTTATTTTTTATTTTTTTTTATTCTACCGCTGTTGATGTTGTTATTTTTGGGGTATTGCTTTTGCTGCTGCTGTTGACTTAGTAAATCAGAAACGTTTATTCAGTGGAATGTTTCAGTCAATATAGTTTTGTCATTTTATTATCAAAACGAATAAGAAATATGTTTCATGACAAACCTCCTTTCGGTAAGATTTTATCGAGAACCTTTTCTAGAATTTTATTTCTATATAAAACCACATTTATAATTGTACTGGGTTCATAAGGTTTGATTAAATCACATGATTAACAAAACAAAGATGACTGCAATTCATCACTAACGAAAAATTTGTGCGAAAAGAGGGCACGTTTCTGAGAATGTGTACCTTTTATTAATTCGCTTGTACCCACATTCACAAACACGCACACATACATATCTCTGAAACAACCCCAGCATATGCTGCATTGCAATGGTTGGTAAAAAGATAAAGC
This sequence comes from Chrysomallon squamiferum, assembly GCA_012295275.1. Taxonomy (NCBI): domain Eukaryota; kingdom Metazoa; phylum Mollusca; class Gastropoda; order Neomphalida; family Peltospiridae; genus Chrysomallon; species Chrysomallon squamiferum. Next base: position 18,960,765 of record CM022669.1, read on the forward strand.
CAATAACAGAAACAGAGGAAGAAAAAAAACAGATAAAAAAATGATCTGTTATTACAAGTGTGCCTGTGCACGTAAGATCAAGCATTAAGTAACGTCTAGAGTCTTATGTTTGAGTTTGATAGATTTCTCTTCTCCACAGTTTGTGTGGTTACACAGAACTGCCTAGCTGAAAACTGGTGATCACCGAAAACACTAAACAGATGATTAATTTCTTCAATCTGTTTGTTTTGTTGCTTCCCCCCACCCGTTTTTTGTTGTTTTATTGTTGCTTTTTCTTTAATGTTGCTTGTTTTTGTTTGCATGTATGTCTGTGTGTGAGTGTGTGTGTGTGTGTGTGTGTGTGTGTGTGTGTGTGTGTGTGTGTGTGTGTGTGTGTGTGTGTGTTTGTGTGTGTGTGTGTGTGTTTGGTTTGTTTCACTAGCATGCATTCTCCGAATACTGTGTTTGAATTGTTTAAAGAGAAGCATGTTTGTTATATATATTGTCAAGAGAGTTTGATAGTTATGCCGTTGACATACATCCTAGTTTAGCATAGATACATCAGTATAATTTTTTTTTATTATTATTATTATTATTATTTTTAATATTTAAATATAAATGTTTTGATTTTAATAAAAACCAGATAAAATAGTCAGATAGTATTATACCATCATTGTACTTATTTACTAGTGTTTGCTTATGTATTTCATAAACCAAAAATGGGTCAAAGGCTGCAATGAAAAAAAAAAAAATAAATAAAAAATAATAAATCGGTAAAAGTAACTCTTCTGTCTGACCCTGAAAAAAAAAAAAAAAAAAAAAAAAAAAAATTGCTCAGTCTGTTAATACGCGTGTCGTATAATTTGTTACACTAAGCACTGAAAAGTAATGAAATACCGCAACACCTATTATCTCCAGTTACAAAAATATTCACTGCATTACACAATCCCCGAGCATAAGCCGTCTGCCTGAAAAGGTATAATTTAGTTCGTTAGAGAAGTGGTTTGAGTGAAAAGCCGATACAGCAGTCCTTCACACGCGCACAAATAATTCAGAATTGAGAAGTCCACACTTGGTTATGAGGGGAATAGAGTGCTTTTAACCTATCGTTTCAGAGATGAGCAGTTTTAGCCAAAGAGGGTTTTTGCAGTTTTAAAACTATCCTCGATAACAGCAGGACTAATGAGTAACGTCTGTAGTAAACGATCAAACTTTAAAAAAAAAGAAGAGCGGAACCAATACTTGAACGCAAACGGAGGGTTGTCCGCAGTTGTTCAGAAACGGTTGTATTGCAGAGCGATGTAGTTAACGTGAACTGGCAGAGCGATGTAGTTAACGTGAACTGGCAGAGCGATGTAATTAACGTGAACTGGCAGAGCGACGTAATTAACGTGAACTGGCAGAGCGACGTAATTAACGTGAACTGGCAGAGCGATGTAGTTAACGTGAACTGGCAGAGCGATGTAGTTAACGTGAACTGGCAGAGCGATGTAGTTAACGTGAACTGGCAGAGCGATGTAGTTAACGTGAACTGGCAGAGCGATGTAGTTAACGTGAACTGGCAGAGCGATGTAGTTAACGTGAACTGGCTTTATTGACGTGCTGCAGAAATAAGCGATGGATTCTGACAGTTTGAAACATTACGTGTCATAAACAAGATGCATCGACAAATAATTATCTGCATGTCAATAGATTTGTAATTAAGATAAAAGTTTGCTAAGGCCTTTCGAGGGTTGCATTTCTTACCGCGAAGAGTGGAGAAAGCCAAGGATGTTTTTTTTTGTTTTTTTTTTTGTTCTATTATAAGTTAGATCATGCGATAATAGCCATAAATTCAACGATTATTCATTGTAATAATATTTCAATGACGGTTCATTGCAGTTAAGTATTATTCTGTCTATCTTTGAATATCTCTCTCTCTCTCTCTCTCTCTCTCTCTCTCTCTCTCTCTCTCTCTCTCTCTCTCTCTCTCTCTCTCTCTCTCTCTCTCTCACAACCCCTCTCTGTCTCTTTTCGACCTCCTATTTTTAACAGAAGGTCAATGCTTTTAAGAAGATATTGGAGCAATGTCCTTTTTTTTAAAAAGAAAGTACTTTTTCTTTCAGTTTAATTTAATTTAAACATACTGGATTACGTTTCGCTTAATATAGTCAGGTTTTGTTTTTTTCTGGTATAGCTTCTAAGTAATTTAATTAATTAGGCCACTGTTTCATGTCTTTTTCAATCGTTTTCTTTCCTTTTCTTTTAATCAAAACAAAATTGTTACGTTAGTCTACCTATTACAGAAAAAATGATCAAAGACAAGCCCAGATGAGTTCATTGGCCTTAATTTTAACTAACTGAACTAAAACAGAAAAGATGTTTTTGAACTAAATTCATTTCAGAATTTTTGCTATATTCTTTTCTAAATCAGATATCTTCTTGCTTTTTTCTTTTCTTTTTTTCTTTTTCTTATTCATTATCTTTTTTGTTTGTTTGTCTGTGTGGTATGTTTTATTAATGACAGTTTTGATCAACATTATAAGTTGCACGTCATTCGTAACAACGTTCGGTTTTATTCACGATACTGTTTCTTTAAACATCAGAATTCCTGTGTGTTTTTCGACATGTTATGTGATTGTCACACGGAGAGTATTGCTGGAAATTACAGCATGACTTGTGTTATAGAAACTGTTTAGATTATTTTTGTTTTTTTATCAGAGAAAACAAGTTTATGTAATGTGTAATGGAAAACACTTCCATGCACTCACCTATATGAATAGATAGAGCTATAGATGAATGGATGGACGAATGATGGAGAGATGGATGGAGGGATGATGGAGAGATGGATGGATGCACGGATGGACTGATGGATGGATGAATTAAAACAAGGGGTTTATATGAATGGTTCTTTTCACGGATGGATGAACTGTCGGATAACGAAACGGAACATAAGGACGAAAGAATTCAACGACAGAATAATAAAAATAATTATTATTATAAAAGATATTTTAAAAGATGAATGTATAGGACGGAAATTATAACGGTTGTAAGTTCGCAGGAATTGATGGATGGACAGAGGGAGTAATATAGGGATAACTCTATGTATAAATATATAGAATAACACATACGATAAAAGTTATAGAGAGTAAACTAAACGACATAATATTATAAACTAAGAAATATTTTTTTTTTTTTTTTTTTTCAGCTTTTTGGTTTGATTTCATTTCATTTAAGATATAATTTGAAAATATCAAATTCCCGTCATTTTAGATAATAAAAAAACACAAAAAAAAACACAAAAAAAACCCCAGACCTAGATAGATCGGCAGCCTTTGCAGTAACTGGCCGCTCCTTGGGAAAACAACTTGTGTTGAAAGTGACGATTTCGAACACTTACAGTTTAATTCGAGCAAAGGATGCATGAGATTAAATGAGGAGGTCGATTTAACGTGCAAAATGCCACGGAGAGAGAATTCACATCAAAATCTCTGTCATGCAGATTTTTGTCAATTATTATTCCATTTACGAAGGAAACTGAATATGCAAAATCAACAGTAGTAATATAAAATTGTTTTTCGCTTAATATTATTTTTTTTTTTTTTTTTTTTTTTTTTTTTTTTTTTTAATTCCGTGTTTTAGACATGAAAAAATCGGGTTTATATCTATAGTTATTCTCGTATATTCGTTTTTTTTTTTTTTTTTTTTTCATGTTGTTGTCTGTGTTGTTGTTGCTTATTACTATTATTGTTTTAATTTTATCTTATTAGAGTATATTGCATTTCTGTTCGTTACACCTCATTACGTTAAGCTGTACTGCATTATGTTACATTAAAAAATAGTACATTATATTATTTATCTATTTATTTACTAAATATTTATTTACGAATTTATTTATTTACCAGTTATTTATTTATTTATCGGAGATAGAAAGTTTAATTATTTTACGATCAGCTTCGTGCTGTCACGTGACAAACTAATTCGTGTTCTTATTACTGACAATGACAACTCATCAAGTTTATTTTCTTGTCAACACTCCGGGAATTAAAACATAATTACAACACCCGTATGTGAACATCTACTGGTATTTTTGAACTGACAAATAATATCTGGAAATCGGGCACTGGTTTTATACGCCCGTCTGTCTGTCTTTTTCTGACTGCGTGAGAGAGAGAGAGAGAGAGAGAGAGAGAGAGAGAGAGAGAGAGAGAGAGAGAGAGAGAGAGAGAGAGAGAGAGAGAGAAGAGATAAGAAACAGTCGTTTTTGTTTGTCTTTTTTTTTTTCTGCCTTTTTTTCACATATTAAACAGAGTTAAAGCGATCAAGAGATTGACCTTTCCATAAAGGAATTCTTTACCGCTAAGACACCGCCTGACCAAAAACACTCAGGAATATCTATCTTTTCCATCAACTTACAAATTCGTGTTCGAATCCAGAATTACGCCTTGTTGTCTGACATTTAAATATATATATATATATATATATATTGAAGCTTTGAATTCAAAACTTGTAATTCTAAGATGTAATAGAGTGAAGGGTTTAAGCTAGAAGGAATCTGCTATATTACTGATAAGAGATTAGCTGGTTTAAAATAGTTGTAACAGCTACTGCGTGACATCGTTCTCAAAAACCAGAGAATTACACTTAGTTTATTAAAAGGAATTAAACTCTGGTTTAAACAGCCCCTGATTTCGTTAAAACCTGTTATCGCGCCTTTAAAATGATTCTAATTCAAATTAGATTAATTTACACTGATAATCTGGTTTTGTTGTTTTAATTAAAACTCTCTCTCTCTCTCTCTCTCTCTCTCTCTCTCTCTCTCTCTCTCTCTCTCTCTCTCTCTATATATATATATATATATATATATATATATATATATATATGAGTGTGCCTATGTACGCACGGTCATTGACACCCACGCACACACACACACACACACATATATATATATATACACACACAATGTTTTGTCGATTTGAAAGGCAAGATAATTTGATTTGAACCTAACCTAAACGCGAAGAATCACTTCAGTTCAATTTAATTTGAATTAATTTCATGTTTTTGACATTAAAATACAATTTAAGTGCTCTGACCTTAATCAACACACGTAGTTATCTCCCTTAATAACGAGTTTTCTCTGTCAGAAAGGGTTAAAAAAAAAAAAAAAACTTTAATTTCAGGTTTTCTTAATTTTCTTAGAATAAGTTCACTTTTCCATCCTCGATCCAAAGTGACAACACAAACCTATATTTATTCTAATACGTTCGAAATGTTTGAATCACTTTCAATCAGAACCACAGCCTACTTTCACGTCACGCAGAACGATAATTTTATTATTTTTATTTATTTTCAGATGAATTACGTGAACCCACGTCACAGATGGGACTCAGAAGATCAGCAGTAGGAAACATAGAGAGAGCGAGAATACGAACACTCAAAATGACTCTTGTTATAGGTAAAGAAAAAAATATGACGTAATCAGCGAGCCTCCATCTATCTAATTACAGATTACGTCAAATTTCGAGCAGACTGAGTGGTGCAAATATTTATTTTCCATGTGTGAAACGCTTCGTTTGTTTGCGCAACTAGCTTATTCAAAATTAAAGTGACTGCGCAAATATGCCTAACTCAATATCAGTAATCATGACGTATTCAGAAAATAGTATTGTTTGAAAAGTAAAGTTTCAAAAAAAATAAAATAAAATAGAAAAAAAGAAAGAAAGAAAACCAAAAAAAATCCCCCCAAAAACCGCAAGACCAAAAACGAAAATGTCATTATTAACGTAACATTTACTTTCAAGATGATATCAAATGATATATGCTTATCCTTAATAAATAAATAAATAAATCATTTCCTCCAAACATAATTTCCCAATGCTGGTTATAAAAAGATATTGGAATTAATCCTATATTCTATGAGCAGGGTCAAAATTTGTTTTAACATTTCATGTTTTTGCGTAAACTTTTATACAACTTTTAATAAACTCTGAAAATTCAAGATAAACATGTTGCTTAAATATTAATTTCTATTTTAATTCTGTTTTTTTTGTTGTTCTTTCCAAAATTAGCTAAACACATCACTTTTTAGTGGCTTTTAAAGTTTAGAATTTTTATGCTAGTTCAAAACGTATTATAGTTAATATAGTATATAATTATTACGTAATGTAACGCTAGTTGTTTTTTTTTATAATCTTTCTGGTATGAATTACATGTGGAATTTTCAGTGCCGCTTTTGTGTTCTGTGATGACTAAAAGGATATATTCATTCATTCAATATTAAAAATACTAAATTTATTTTATTATTTCAGTTGGTGTTTTCGTCATGTGCTGGACGCCATATTTTGTAATATCTGCTTGGTGGTGGTTTGACAGGTATGTACAGTGCTTTTGTCTTAATTTAATAGTATATCCTAAAACACAATGTCACAAATAAATAAATAAATAAATAAATAAATAAATAAATAAATAAAAAGGAGTTAAAGATTGACGCCCACTGAAACAAAGAATATCAGGAAGGAAACATATTTTGGTATTTAAGTATCCGTCTCAGGTTGTTGTTTTTTTTCCTGTTTTTTTTACGACTGATATATAAATATGTATGTATGTATGTATGTATGTATGTATGTGTATGTATGTATGTATGTATATGTATGTATGTATGTGTGTATGTATGTATGTATGTTAGTGTGTATGTATGTGTGTATGTGTGTGTTTATAATGATTATTTGAAATAACAAACCGCTCTTGAGAAAGAAACCAGAAGAAAACTGATTTTATTATATTGCAATGTCAGTAATGAAGTTACTTTTATCTTTATTTTGATTTCGCTGAATCAGCGTAACGTTTTTTGACCTGCTGATTAACAGATAACTCGTGTCAGGATTCAACAACAATTCTCTGGTTTGTTGAAATAATCAAATATTTATCGATCCGTTTTTCTCTTTTATTGTCTCCCCTTTCTGCAGTTTCCAGACTCAAAAGGTAGTTATCGCAAGGTCGTTAATTGTAAAGGATTATCAATACAATATTAAGTAGGTAGCGAATTCTTTCGTCGTTAGTTTTAACATTTCATCAATAAATGAGTGTTTTTTGTTTATATATATGAGAATTTTATAAAATATAAAGTATATATGAAATTACATTCGAATGAACATTTGTTATTATTATTAATACCTGCAGCAGACGAAATAATTGTGTTGTTTTTATCAATACCTGTTATTGTTGTAGTTGTTGCTAAAAAAAAATGAAGAAATAACAACAGAAACTATTTATTTTCAACTGCTGTCTTTTTAAACATTTTTATTAAAAAAAAAAAAAAAAAGTATACATTTATTTTGCATTTCTATTTCGATCGTACTTTTAAATCCTAAAGGAAAGTTGTTTTCTTTCTTTTTTGTCCTTTTTTTCTTTTAAAATGGGTTAACTAAACTAATCTATTATTTATTAAACACAAATCTTTTGGCCAGTCACGATTTCACTGTAAATTACTATTACTCCTTAAAATAGCGCTTGGAGATTTGGAACAATGTAAAATCCGTAATATATGTTTGTTCCATTAAAGTATTAAACAAGTGAATGTCTTTAATCGTATTAGAAATAATCATTTTTCTGTTACATCTTTCCTTCTTTTTTCTTTACAATATTTTTTTTAAATATCTGTTATATATATATATATATTATAAATATTTCATATATAAGCCGTTGTTGTTTTCATATTTTGAGGGTTTATTTGTTTGTTTTTTATTGTTTTTGTTTTGTTTGGGGTTTTTTTGGTAGGCCGAGTTTTGTGTGTGATATGGTTTTTTTTGTTGTTGTTGGTTTTGTTACTGTTTTTAACAGAATTAACAATTTAATCATTTGTAATATGCTTACATCAGCTGAACGTTGAAGGACGCTTGTCGAGGTTACATAATCCATGAACCTGCGATAATTTAGAGTTTAAGAGGATTTATTACACAGAAGAGAATGTTAGTGTTAGTGTTAGTGTGTTAGGGTAACAGTTAAAAACAAGACAGTGTTACAGTTCTAGGGCATTCCCTAACAGCTGTTGATAAATCTACATAAATAAATATTATTTTTCATCTTTCTTTGCTAGTAGTCAACTTTGTATCTTTGGTCGTTAAAAAGCTTTTGTAGTGATATTTGAAGTTAAAGCACGCTAATCTGGACACGTTGATTAGAAGACCAGAGAAATGAAGAGAACGGAAACATAATAAACAAGTTATCTAAAATGTTCAAGCCGATTGGGATTCGAACTCTGTACCTACATATCTTTTAACAAATACATTACCATTGAATAATCAAGCAGTAACGTTTCTTATTTCAGTTCAAACATAACTGAGATTTCGTCAACGTGATTCTATATAATTTACTATATTCAGTATAATTCAATTATTAAGTGCTTATATTTAATTATTCATATTAATTATTAAGTTGCTTATTCCGGTTTATTTAACATAATTATTCAGATTAAATTAATTATTATAATCACTCAATTTTATTTTATTATTATAATTACTAAATTTAGTTGAATTATTAATGTTCTTATTATTTGATACATTCGTTCAGTTTAATTGTATTATTAATTTAATATCCAGACAAAAAAACTGTATGAAGTTCAAAGGTTGAAGCATATCTGTCATGTCTCTCTCTCTGAGAAATATGAATTCGTGTCAAAGTGGTCTACAGTTTTATTTATTTCCCAAACACATCTATATTCCATAATCTTTGTCAGTTATTTTGTTTAAATAATGTATATTTTCGTGTTATCTCTAAAGATAAATGTGGAATTGGTCACGATTCCATTATTAAGTTTTAGAATCTTTCTAGTTCGTCGCCTGTTCCGCCCAAGATCGTTCGATTTATTTTTCTCTAAGAACATAAAAGTCGAGTTAATCTACATTGTTCTGACTCCATAACATTTTTTAATTAATAAACAAATAAACAGAAATAGCTAAAGAGGCATATATTTTTTAAGTTTCGTTTTTAAATAGACTGTTGTTAGATGAAAGTCAAAAAGAAAAAAAAAAAAAAAAGAGAGGAAATTTATTAAAGCAAAATAAAAGATATCATCGTAAGAGCCTTTTCTTCTCTTGTTTTCAGTTTTCTTTTTAAATTAAGAAACATTTGTTAGACTGCAAACCAAAGGAGAAAATAATATTATATTAAATTAAAATTCTCTTTTGTTAAAATAAACATCGAACGAAGAATAATAATGTTTTTTAAATTACTTTTTCTTCTTTAGAATATATCATTGTAAAATGTAACAAGAACAGCGATTAAAAATTAATCAAAAGTTATGGCTTACATTTTAATGCTTAAAATGTCATATGATGTGAACAATTCCTTTCTTCTTTTTCCTCTTTATTTATCTTGCTTTATCTCTCTCTCTCTCTCTCTCTCTCTCTCTCTCTCTCTCTCTCTCTCTCTCTCTCTCTCTCTCTCTGCCTGTCTCTCTATCTGTCCAAAAAAAGGAACGGAAAACATCTTTATTTTTAAGATTACGAACCTAAGGAAAATCAATATCTGCCCATACATGAATACATAATTAACGATATTATTTGTTTATTTTCCAAAACACTTACCACGTCAACAAAGTCACATTTAAATCTGAGTTTTATATGAATACTGATGATCACAATAACCTACCTGAACACACACACTTGCTGGGTTTCAAAAACTCTTGACATTTTTCTTGAGATAACTTATGTCTTCTCACGTAAAAATAACTGTTTACAAAAACCTTGAATTTACGGTTCTAGGGCATTCTCTACCAGCTGTTGATAAGTCTACATAAATAAATATTGTTTTTCATCTTTCCTTGCTGGTATTTTTTAACTTTGTATTTTTGGTCGTTAACGAACTTTTGCAGTGATATTTGAAGTTAAAGCACGCTAATCTGAACACGTTGATTAGAAGGCCAGAGAAGTGAAGAGAAAGGAAACATTAAAAAAACAAGTTATCTAGAAAGTTCAAGCCGACCTGACCGTATCAAAAACTCTAAGAGAAACTGTTACACTTTGAAGTCATATTATAACCATCATCATCTCTATTTTCTCCCGAAAAGCGGTCTCTGTGTAGAATTAAGCTTGTTCAGTTGATTATTAACTTTGTTTTGCTGAATTTGAAGTACTGGTGCTCGGAGAGAGGTGGTACTCAGGACAAACATATACACCGAAACGTATAAAGAAAAAAGAATTCATTGTAACACGCTGATATTGCATTGATCGTGCATAACACAGTTATCTCTTGACGATACCTTAACAAACAGAGATAACTCTCATTAGAACACAAGAAAAATGAATCTGGTATGATTATGTTTTTCTTCATACTCATTAATGAAATTTTTGATATGCATAGTAAATTATAATTATTTAGCTTGATATTTTTAACCTACGAAAAGCAAGAACCCGTAACTCTATCTGAAACGATACATTATTCAAAATATGAGCGCTGTGTGTTTTTTTCCACGCAAATAAACGTTGTCGGTTTCAGATCAGTAAAACTGAAGTGTACTGTCATAGACTGTGTTTACTTCTTTCCTCCGAGATCCATTTTCATGATGCATCTCACATGGAGGCCAGTGAAAATTGCCTGTCAGTCCAAGAATAATGATGAAATGCAGACGATTTAGGTTCTTTTATCGATATCTGGAGAGAGAGAGAGAGAGAGAGAGAAGGGGTAGGATGGAACATCACAACAGCTATGAAAACCAGATTTTGTGACAGTTTGTCTTAAGCGAATTTCTTTTCTTTTAATCTGTATGGTTCTTAACTTTGTATGACGCCAAGTAAATAATGATTAAATCTCTCTCTCTCTCTCTCTCTCTCTCTCTCTCTCTCTCTCTCTCTCTCTCTCTCTCTCTCTCTCTCTGTTATCTCTATCGATCTGACGCTTTTTATCGATCGATTTATATATCTCTCTCTCTCTCTCTCTCTCTCTCTCTCTCTCTCTCTCTCTCTCTCTCTCTCTCTCTCTCTCTCTCTCCCCGTCTGTCTGTCTCAGCAGCCTTCGCGATTACTTTTTTGTTTCTAATATCAATTTAGCTAACTGACACAAAGTCGATGCATTTGAAAGCCGGTGTTTTAAATTAACAGACGCAGGTGGCAACACAACACTGATTTATTAATCTCCAACGAAATCTTCTAAATTGCTAATGAAATTATTTATCTAGTCTAAATGTTAACGCATTTCATCAGTCTATCTTCCGGACTAAATATCAGACGTTGCCCTGCCCGAATTCTGTAAAAGAGCCAAATGTATGCAGCTGAGAAACAACAGTAATAAATCACGATTTTTGGAAAACAACAGCAGTTAAATTTAAAAAGTGAAAGAAATGTTTTATTTATAAACTCGATGATTTACGACTTTGTATGTGTGTTTGTTTGTGTTTGTGTGATCGCTTGAGTTTGTGTATATGTGGGTGTATACTGTATGTCTGTGTAAGTATGTGTTTAGGGTGTGTACGTGTTTAGCTATGTGCGTTTGTGTTGTATTGATATGTGTAATGCATATCGTTAAGCACTACATATAATAATATATAAAACTGTGCCAATGCCTCTTAATTTTTTATTAGCAAAAAGAGACATTTTATATTAATCTTTCCATAGTCACGATGTTACTTTTTTTTAAATATTTTGCCAATATTCTCGACCAGTCTTCAAGGACTAAGTTTAACCAAATAAAGACTCCGAAACCGGAATAACAGTGGCAGCCAGAATATTTGTGCTATTTATAATTATTCATCCCCAAGACCTTTGATAAGCTGTCAATTACCCAATGTTAGTGTCCTGAATGTTTAACGATGTCGTCGCTATTTTGTCGCCGGTTTGTCAGACCCGATTCCGTAAATGTTACGCTTCGGCACGATTGGTATTCTGCTATCGTTATCGGCTGACCTGGATTTTTTTTTTTTTTTTTTTTTTTTTTTTTAGTAACAGTGTATCACGTGACAGGCAGCGTGTCGTTAATATTTCTAATCAGTTTAACCTTGAACAGACGCCGGTCGAGATATTGAGACGCCCAAAGCATTCTCCGTGACAATAATTTGATGTTGGTGACAAGGCAAGAGTAGTCATATTGTTATAGAAATGTTTTCAAATGAATTTAAAATGTCAGTATTTAATGACGATGATGAGAGTTCTTTTATTTATTTTTGTTGGTTGGTTGGTTGGTTGGTTGGTTGGTTGATTTATTTATTTTAAGGGTAATTATTTATTTATTGTTGGTGACTGATCCTTGTTGTTTTTAATTGTGTTTTCATCGCTGGTTCAGTTTTTGGGGAGGGAGGGGTGGTTTTTTTTATTAGTTTGTTCTTGTTGGTGTTGGGGGTATTATTTAGTTTTTTGGGGGGGTTGTTGTTTTTTTAATTATTCAGCAGCATCAATATCATCATTAGTATTATTATTATTATTATGTTATATTTATATAATTAAATTTATCAATTATTTTAAAATTATTTAAAACAAAGTTGCACGATATCGAGATGTGAGAAGAACAGAGATTAACCTTAATGAGCAGTGAAGAGCAGAGGTGAGCCGGAATAGAGACTGCAAGAAAATTAATGTTTGGAGACATGATATTAATGTTATATCTTAGTAAAATTTGGAGACAGGAAATACTACCAGAAGACAATCACAAGCTCTTCCAGCTGGAACTGGAGTACGTCACGTGACCCGGGACACGGCTTCCTACTTGTCAGCTTGCGGTGAAGTGCTTTCTGGGACGTTTCGTGTGTAAAGTGTGACTGAAAGTATTAAGGTGACGGAACACCAGTTAGTAAGGGTGAGCAATACACTACCAGAAATGGAACAACTGGCGTGTCCAGTTAAGATGTGTTATAATCTCACTGCCAGATTTGGAAATGCCAGAATCGGGAATAAACCGCATGTATATCTGAGACTAAGGTTGAGACAAACAGACATGGAGACTTCAGACAGAAATAGATTTCACTAAAACATGTTAAACAGTTGTTGATGCACGTCACATTTAAATCAATTACTAGAGCACCACCCACACGGATAAAGTAATAAAAAAAATAATAATAATAATAAAACTACAAAAAAAAAAAAAAAAAAAAAATACATAAAATAAAATTAAAAAGTTCTGTAATTCTATTAAGATGACGTGCATTTTTATTTATTTATTTAATTTAGTTAGTTAGTTAGTTTATTATTTTATTATGTATTATCGTACTTTAGTACAATTTCCCATTTTTCTTTGTAAGCAAAAGATCTGAGGCGTTTTTTTTTCTTATATATATAAACTTCAGCTTTAGAAAAATAAAAAGGATAGATATAATGTATTGTGGATATAAGATGGATAATAATAATAATAATATTAACAACAACAACAATAACAATAACAGTAGTAATAATATTAATAGCAATAGTATCAATAATAATAATGCTAACTTACTTTCGTCTGCGTAGTCGATTCAGCATTTTTTGCTTCCACTGTCCTTTCTTTTAATCGTCGCAGTGTAAAGTTACCTCCCTTGGTTTTTCTTACATTCCAGCTGTCTTAATATTATGATATTAATTGTTAAAACGAATTACAATCGATCAAAATAGAAAATTAATTGTGACACAGAAATATATATGTACCGCCATAAATTTTAACATGGTCCATTGTGACGCATTATCCTTATGACGTCATTCGGTTAGACCTCTTAGAGCTTGACCTCTAGTTATGAATAAAATTAATAATTACAGATTTAATAAAATTAAATTCATATTATTAACTATAGCTTTCTTTTCTATTTTATAAAGATCTGTTACCTATTCATTATTTGCACTTAATTAACTGACGATGACACAACATACAAACTACTGTCATGATATGGAGGAGTTTAGAAATATATTATAAAATGTCCCCGAGTTTAAAAAATAACATTAAATATTTTATAATTTGCGTAACTCCTAATATACGCATACACACATTCACTCAAAGACATATACACACACACTCAAACACACTCAAACACATACAAACACACATTAAAATATCTGAGCGTCGTCTTTTCGTTACTCTCTCTCTCTCGGTCACTCTCTATCTTTATTTATTTATTTATTGTTATACATAGTCGTTATGTCATCGCGTACAGGAGACAATACATAGTCACAAATGCTCTACAGGTACCGGACCAATTATCCGGAATCCTTGAGGCCTCAGGCATTTCGGATTTCTGGATTTTCCGGTTTTCTGGTATCAAGGCATCCAAATACGTAAATAATTAGACATAAACATTCTAAAATTAAAAACATAAAGAACTGACGATTCACAACTGTGGCGACTCGACATGTATACAATGCGGCGAGTGAATGAACGCCACGCGGCTTGAAAGAGTAGTTCCTTTCTGGTGAGGACAGCACCCGCGCGCGTCAACTATGAAAATAGCATCGGAAAAAAAAATTCCGATTTTCTGGTCTTTCCGGATTTCAGGACTCCGGATAATTGGTCCGATATTAGATCACCAGTCACGTTTTGGCGTCACAACTACTGTCAGTAAAATAGAGCAACTTCAAATTGGACATTGCTAGGAGCAGTTATAGGCTGTGCAAAACAGTAAAATAACAACTAGAAAGTATACAGAATGTTATTAGACCAATTATTCATATCGCCATAAGTAACTTTAAAGATACCTTACATCCAGATGCCCTTTCGGTCCTCAAACCTTTAAATATTTATAGAAACCAATAACAACCTTTCTGCACTTAAATCTATTTTTTCTATTTTTAGAAACCCATGCCCAGAAAGATGGGGAGTTTTTTCTTTTTTTTTCTTTTTTTTTCCCCCCCCCGAAATAATACAGTGTCATTATCAAAAACAAACAAAATATTATTCGGACAAATTCTCGATTGCTTTCAGGAAGATGACATTATGAAAGATGTTCGGCTAATCGTCGACAATTTTGTAAGATTCAGCTCGCTTCAGGATATTACTTTTATATTTCTCCGACCCTGTGGATGAAAGCAAAGACAAATAAAGAGCAATTAGGCTGCCAGTTTATAATCGCTTCCTGGTGTGATTTGTAGACAAAAGATTCTGATAAGGTCAACACCCAATGGGATCACCGATAAGTGGGTTACAAATAAAACGTTCGGTAAACATAATCTCCCAGTTTTAATCTTATTTAGAATGTCGAATGAATGATGAAAACGGTGCGTGTAATATAATTTTGTGTTTAATAATTGAATAATAATAATAATGATGATGATGATGATGATGATGATGATGATGAGAAATAACTGTTTCAGTCCTTTTGCTCTCTTTGTTTTAAAATATAAAAGTTTATAGTGATACGATAAAGATGTTGTGATTAGGATTAACCTAAATACATTATTAATATTCTGCAAGTGATTTTACGAAAATATCTGTGAGACAAAATATTCCGCTGTTCATGGATATTTCTGCTTTTCTTTTTATGCTGTTTGTTTTTAAAAGGCAGAAATAAGAAAGAAAGAAAGAATGAATGAATGAATGAATGAATGAACGAACGAAAGAATGTAGCAATGAAAATGTGATAAATAAAAAATACATCATGTTTTACTAATTTTTGCTCTGTTATAATCTCTTAAAAATAAAAAATGAATAAAGGTAAAAATTAAATGCACGGTTTTTCATGTACTTAAGTAAGTGGGCGATATACAAAACATCGGAGGGGTGATGTATGACATCATCATATAAACAAAGTCAGAAAACAGAAAAACAAACACATTTTTTTAAAGAAATGAAAGAACAAAAAGAAGAAACTACGCAAAAACAAAATAAAACAAATCACAGGACAGAAATAAACACAATCAGACGGAGATTAAATATTTTAATTCTTTGTTTTTATCAAAATCTCTTTATAGTTCCACTAAACCTTGTGCACGAGATGGTAGAGATAAAAATCTCATACGATTTAATTATTATTTCGTCAAACATACAACAGTGCATCTTAGACGTTGGCATAATAACAAATATGGTTTTCACAGCATGTAATGTTAATCTCCATTTTTTTTAAATTTTCAGGGAATCAGCCAAAAACGTGGACATGAAAATCCAGAAATGTTTATTTCTCTTTGCTGTTTCCAATTCATGCATGGACCCCATTGTCTATGGTGAGAATAAATTATATTATTATTATTATTATTATTATTATTATTATTATTACTGATATTTACTTCGTGTTTTCATATAATTCATTTGAAAAAAATAGATTATTGTTTCTTTTCTTTTTTTTTTCGTTTATTTTTATTTATTTATTTTATTATTATTATTATTATTATTATTATTATTATTATTATTATTATTATTATTATTATTATTATTATTATTTTAATTATTCTATTTATTTATTTATTTATTTATTTATTTATTTATTATTGTTTGTTTTGCTTTTTTTTAAAACTAGGTTTCGTAGGTATGAAGATGTCAGAGAGAATTATTTTGCGAGTGTGATTTTTTATTAATGTTGTTGGGTTTTTCGAGCATAACTTACGTGTGCTAATTCTGTTTCTTATTTTCAACTTCTGCTGTCTGTCTGTCTGTCTGTCTGTCTGTCTGTCTGTGTCTGTCTGTCTGTCTGTCTGTCTGTCTATTCATTCTGGTTGTCTATCTATTCATCTATCTGTTTATCTGTCTATCCATCTATCTATCCGTCCGTTAATAATTTGTCTTTGTTGTGGGGGTTTATTTTAAACAGTATTTCAAATATCTTTTTTTTTTTTTTTTTTTATTCATTTAGACGTTTCAGCACATCAGACCCCAGTCCATTTAGTAGTGTTATTAACATACATATATATATATATATAACTCTAATAGACAAACAAGAGAAGAAAAAAGCCGAGTAATGAACAGAATCTAGTTTTATATTTCGAGCACGTTATTGTAATGATGTTGAATCGTATCAGGTTAAGCGTGAAAAATGAACAGCTGAAAACGATCGGCTAAGACTAAAGCAAAAGCGAACACCTCTGTCTTCTTTTTATTTGTATCTGTCTGTCTATGTATCTCTCTATCTGTATATATATATATATATATATATATATATATATATATGTTTTCTCTTATTCTATCTCTCTAACACATCCGTAACACATACAAACACAGACATACATACATATAAAATACATACATACATATAAACATAACAAATATATATATATATATATATATATATACACACATATACATATACACCCAAACACATCCACACACACACACACACACACACACATAGACACATACATATATCTATATATATATATATATGCATATACACACATAAAAAAAAAAAAAAAAAAAAAAAAAAAATCTAAAAAAAAAATATATATATATATAAAACAAGAAAAAAAAACCCAAAACATACAAAAAAGCCAAAACAACGAAAAGAAAAAAAAAATGGCCTTGAAAGAGAACATGGTTGAATGGTATTAGCTAAAAGCTTCATCAAGTTGAGATGTTTTTCGAGAATCATGCTTTTAGCGTAATAACCCACACTTGGCCTAGATATCACCAATGCAGGAAATTGTATCTCCTTTCTACCTAGCTCTGGAAAACAACATCGTAATCATTATTTACGTCTTTTACTTCTTTTTTTTTTTTTTTCTTAATAAAAAATTGAGATTATGAATTTATTTTACGTTATATGAAATATCACATAAGCCATCTTGGTTTTCGTCATTTGTAACACAAAAACAGTTTATTGCTTTTTTGAAAATGTGTTGTTGTTACCATCAGCATTATCGTCGTCGTCGTCGTCATTATCATCATCATTAGTACTTTTTATTATTATTATTATCATCATCATCACCATTATTTATTATTATTATTGATATTATTGTTGTTATTATTGTTATTATTATTATTATTATTATTATTATTAATTTGAATTAAGTACGAGCAGAGTGGGAGTTAGTTGAAATGAAACTATGAAAGACCCTTTCAGACTGTAAGCACACAGAAAGTAGCGGTTCAGCTTAAAGGTATTTCTGGGTCAGACTACGAGTATTGCATCGGAGGGACAACATTTTGTTTATAGTCGTTTTATAACACGATCAAAACTGCATAATAAACCAACAAAATGAAGCATCAGTTATATTACACACACAGAAAAAAAAAAAAAAAAAAAGAGAGAGAGAGAGAGAGAGAGAGAGAGAGAGAGAGAGAGAGAGAGAGAGAGAGAGAGAGAGAGAGAGAGAGAGAGATCACATGTATGACAAAGGATATTAAATAATGTATGATAAAAGGGAGAGCCAAATTCATTTATCAGTTGTGGTTACAGCTTAATTCCCAGAACAAGATAAAAAAAATATTTATTAATAAAGAGACGATACTTCGTTCTCTATTCTTTTATCTTCTTTTTTTTAATTATTTGTTTTTATTTTAATTCTTAAAAGAATGCATTAATCCTTCGTAATGGTCAAGAATCTTCATCATGTCTATTACAATTGTTAGTTTAGCTTGCTGTTAAAACCGTCTCATTTACAAGTCAGCACTTTCCAGCACTTTGTTTATCTTGAATACACATTCGGGTGATAGAAGCACGAATCAAAATGATTGAAACGTTTATAAATGGGTAGAAAATAGACAAAGAAATCTAGACTCTCTTGTGCAGAGATCTCTTCTTTTCTCTCTTTTTTTTCTCAGTAATAATAATAATAATAACAATTACTTGTCATTTTGAACCGAAACTGAAATTTCACGAACATTTATATTCATTAACCAAACGTTTAGACCAGTAATAATAATAATAATAATAATAATAATAATAATAATTATAATAATAATAGTAGTAGTAGTAGTAGTAGTAGTAATAATAATAATAATAATAATAATAATAATAATAATAATAATATAAAACTGTGCCAAAGCTTCTTAATTTTTTATTACCAAAAAGAGACATTTTATATTAGTCTTTCCATAGTCACGTTGTTACTTTTTTTTATATTTTACCAATAATCTCGACATTCGAAACCCGTATAAAAATAAATATAGGTCATTTTTGTATTTACAAATTTCAATTTAAGACGTGAAGTTCGCGATTTAAGAAAAATAAAATAAAATAAATAATAATAATAATAATAATAATAATAATAATAATTAAAAAAAAAAAAAAAAATAAATACAAAAAACAACTTAATCTCCAGGGGGTCGGAAATATTTTTTAAATAACTAAAGCTAGGGATTTATTTTATTGCAGGCATGTTCACGACTGCTTTTCGAAGGGAAACCCGATGGCTGAGGAATTGGTTGAAGAATACTCTTAGCAAACCATGCTTTCCCTCCAAACAGTCAGATTCACCCCATAGTCTACAGCTTATGTAGAAAAAAACAAAAAAACAAAAACAAAAACAAAAATGGCAGTGTGTTATTTCGCGTAAAACTTTATACCTCGGTTCTACGGCAAAAGATTATGTTGCACGTGTAGGCACGTATCTCGCAGACAGACTGAAAATTTATAACTCAGGGGTTCCTTAATTTCATTTATTTTTCTATTGTTTATGAAATAAAATTATTCTTGTGTGTATAAAAATATAGTGCCTGGATTGTGCGAATGGTTATTTTTTATTTTTTTTTTTTTATGTTATTAACTTCTTTTTTTTTTTTTTCCTACAATTTGTATTCGTCTTGTTTCCAGGCATGTTTACAATCAATTTTAAGAGAGAGTTTCAAAGATGCTGCTGCTGTCTAAGAAACCGATGGATCAGACGAAAACTCGAAAAAATAAACGGAACTGTCACCACCAACACCTTACATCCGCCGAACGGGTTTTCCAGTCGTCTGTCTCAGAGTTCAATGACCTCGCGGATGACAGAGAGAATACAGTTCAAGACGTCTGACAACGCCAGCGGGCGATTCATTCAGAGTACGGTTGTGACGCCGACGTGTTCAAGGATGTCGCTTGTCCCCCTGTCTCGGGAAAACAGCATTTCTAGAGCAAACATCAACAATTTCGTCGGTTTGTGAATTGCGTATGAATACAATATGGCGGAAAGAAAGAAAAACGACACGATGACGTTACCAAAAGAAATGGCACGTTCATTACTAACATTGATGATGTCTTGGGCAGAAAACCCAGTCTGCTGCATCGTGTTCCCACAAAAGACATCCTTTTTATTTTATTTTAAAAGGATGTAAACACGTTTAAAAAGATTTAGTGACTGAAAATGGTTTCCTGTTTATTCTGCTAGAAATATTAACCAGTGAAATCATAAAATTAATATCAGCCGAAAGACTAACAAATTAAAGTTTTGTTCCTAAAAAAAAAAAAAAAAAAAAAAATGAAAAAAAAAATAATAAAATAAAATAAAATAAAAGAATAAAAATAATATATATATAAATCCATGAAAATAACAAGAAAAAGGATTATATTGTTTAGCGTTGACAAACAGGCCGACAGACCTTTGCATGTAATTAAAAAGAAAATATAACCATATAAAAATAACAAGCAGCTTTTTAAGACTTTTTTCCTCATCTCTTTGTATAAAACCTTTAATGTGCTTTAAAGAAAGAAAGAAAAACAAAAGGTAAGGAGAGAAAAGGAAAAAATTTCAGTGTCTTGTTGTTATCATCTTGCTGATTGTTCTATTAAAATATTTTGTTGTGTTCGCTTAGTTGTTATTAATGTCACACACAAATATATATATATATATATATATGTGTGAAGTTCGTTGATTTTATTTGTAAAGTGTTTCTTTTAATCGCCGTTGTAAAGAATTAAATATGAAGCAAACAAGGTCATTACCAATTAAACATTTCACAGTTTGGTTAATGAGAGAACCATGTAGAACCATTGTTCAGAACACAATTAAACAAAAAAAAATCCTAAATGACCGAACAATAAAAAATATTAAACAACAACAACAACAACAACAACAATAATAATAATAATAATAATAATAATAATAATAACAGTAATATTTAAAAGAAAAATCTAAGAAAAAGAATATAAATATCAATATTTAAAATTGCGACATTATATCCAAACGTATAGATGTACAGATGAAGCACTGAAGAAAAAGAGACGGAGAAAGGGATTGTCTGATAGATGGATATACATAAAAAGGGTATCGACAGGGTCGAATAAAGACAAAGATGGTGACATAGATTGATAGATAAATGAAGTCGAACCGAAACAGCAAGAGAAAGTCAAGAAGAAAAAAAAGAAAGACAAATTTTAAAACCGATACATTTAACAAAGGTTTCTATAACTTCTTCTCTGTTTCAGTTGATAGTAACAACTGCAATCTAAACACGACACTTGTAAGTGATTGATAGTCATTCACTGAAGTAAATTAAACACGATCAATTTGATACGCTACTTTTCAGGGGCGAAAATTAATTTCTTTTTTTAACTTTTATTTTCTTTCTTTTCTTTAAAAAAATAAAAATAATAATAATAATAAAAAAAATCATTCTGAAAGCACGATAAACAGTCGAAGTAAAAATAGAAAATAAATACGATATTGATTTTGTAGTTTTGTACGTTCTTGTGAAGTTCGTTGATTTTATTTGTAAAGTGTTTCTTTTAATCGCCGTTGTAAAGAATTAAAGATCTTGGGGGAAATTACAACACCTAAATATCTTAATCTTGCAGCTTTCTAATATATATATATATATATATATATATATATATTGTGAATGACGTGATCCAGAAATTTGCATCGCGTATCATAATAATAAGAACAACAAAAGCAGCAACACAGTACCTGAATAAATCGATACATGAAGGGTGTATTTAACACCATTCTAAACGAAATTACGTAAAAATAATAATATTAAAAATAATTTAAAAAAAAAAAAAAAAAAAAAAAAAAACATCTGAAAAGCCTTCTATGTTATTAGGAAAGACGATATGTCGAACAGACAGCAGCAACTACAACAACAACAAAAACAATAATTTGGACGTACTCTCTTTTCATTATTTGTTAGCATGCCACAAACCACGTGATTATTTAGTAATTACGATCGATCGTTACTATGTCTGTTTGTTGAAATTTTGTTACGGAAGATATGTGTCAGCAAAGATGGGAAACCCAAGTAAACAAAAGGTTTGTTTCAGAAAATAATTACTTTCGATAACAATCTTTGTTACTTTGATTTATTTACCTTGATTAATACTTTTTTGAGAAATACAGTTAATATTCGATGTATGTATGTGTGTCTGTGTGTCTGTGTGTGTGTGTGTGTGTGTGTGTGTACTGTTTCTGTTTACCTGTGGTTTTCTTCTTCTTTTACTTCTTTATCTTCTTCGTCCTATTATTATTATTATTATTATTATTATTATTATTATTATTATTATTAAAGATTTGCTTCGATTTAATACATAATTTTATTTTTTATTTTTTATTTTTTTATTAATCCAATATTCTAAATGCTAAAGTCATCGATACATTATTATACTACTAGTTCAAATATCATTTCTCAGAAAGGTGTGAAAATGAGAATAGCTGGAGATAGAATTGGGTTACATTTATTACTCATCAAGGATTCCTCCTGGCTTAAAAGATTTTGTATCTGCGAAATACACATTTAGGTCACAAAGCATCCGCAGGATAAGATTAAATTCCATCATCAGATATCTGTTAGAGTGTTTGAACATCGATTCCTGTACGTCATGTGCTAAGTTAATGAAAACAATATTAAAAAGCGACATAAAGTTAGACGAAGAAGAAGAAGAATGAGAAGCAAATAGAGGGTTACGAATAAGAGAGAGAGAGAGAGAGAGAGAGAGAGAGAGAGAGAGAGAGAGAGAGAGAGAGAGAGTATAACTATAGGCATTTTGTTCGAAACGTAAAATATAGTCACAAATCAGCACAATTTTATTTCTAGTCAAGTTTTTAGATACGTCAATAGAACAGTGAAATCGAAAATCATCCCACGAAAGTATGAATACCCAGCCTGTATAGAATTTTTTGGCAGTGTTACGTCAGCTGCAAATAATTGGCTCGCAGTGAATAATTGGCAAGTTATTGTTATATAATAATAATAATAATAATAATAATAATAATAATAATAATAATAATCCAGCGATTTTTTGTTTTCACCTTTAAAATATATTACCAACGTTACTTTTCGATTTTTAATTCTGTCTGTATTACATGTTATATGTCGTTCTGTGCTTTTTTTTTTATTCTTTTGTTTTATTAAATTTTCTTCTAAGTTTCTGGTTCAAAATAGAAAATATCTTAAGAAGTTCAGCGATACATTTAATCTTACAGAAATAGTCTTAAAAAATAATAAATAAATAAATAAATAAATCATAACGATAAAAACGAGGAATGTTATTAATAACGACAGTAATAAGAAGAAGGAGAAAAAAAAAAATCTACCAACCTCTTGAAGTATGTTCACGACTACGGAAGCTTCATCTAAACCTGCTTTGGCTCACAACACAGTGATGAAAGGAAAAAGAGCTCAATCAATCATTTTGAACAAGTTACATCTAATCAAGTACTGCTACGCTACCACACAATTCAGAAGCATGAATTGTCTATTCAAGAGTTTTATTGTTAAAAGAATTGGAGGGAAGAGAGAGAATAATTATCTTTCATTTGTAGTACTGTATCTCTCTTTTGCTTATTACTCTAAAAGTGCCCCTGCTGTTTATGAAGAAACAGTTTAAACAGCATATGCATACTTCCATGCTGATATATTATTTTTGTTGCCTGTTCTTGTCTAATAATAAAGTTTATTAATAAAGGTTGATGGTCACAAAACATCCAAATGCAGTTATTGTTCAGGCAGCCAAATATATAAATAAATAAATAAATAAAAGTCAGGCAAATTTTAGTACCAATGGGCAATTATTTCGCTCATATTTTCCCGATTTATAAAAAAGACATTTTAGAAAGGAAACTTTCCCCACGCACACACCAGTCAGTAGAATGACCACACTGTGGAATGTATGAGTCGTTAAGAATTGTCATTTATCTGTTAATAATAAAATCAAACTCAGAACAAGAAGATTTGACTTTAGTTCGTAATATCAGTATTTACAAGCTGAAATACAAAATACATAAAATTATATACATACATGTTTCAATAAAGATAAATCAAACTATCTGTCAGGTTAAGATCAGTCTGCTCTCTCAGATGCATTGAATTTAAAATTCAAAAAATCTCTTCTTCTTTTAAATGATCATAATGCAGATTAAGCTAGTGACTACTGTAATTAAAAAGTAAATAAATAAATAAATTCTTAAAATCTGCCAACCTCTTGAAATATGTTTTGAAATACAGAAGTTTCAGCTATGTATGTTTATGTGAATAACACAGAATAATCTAAAAAAACAAACAAACAAAAAAAACTCGAAAGGAACATTAGATCTAAATATAGCTAGATTGGCAACACAGTTTGACAGCACAAACTGTCTACTTAAGAATGTTGTTATTTAAGAAATAAACAGAAAAGATAATCATGTTTCACAGTCATCATCATCATCGTTATTATTATTATTATTATTATATTATTATTATTATTATTATTATCATCATCATCATCATCATTTTGATGCCATTAAATTTAACATTAAGCTAGCCAGTGTGTCGTGGATATTAACTTGATAATATTCATAAATACAAAGGTCACGAAGCCATAAATCTCAATGGGCTCGTACGACTAAAAATATCTTGAGAAACCACACATGGCTGTTGACGTTGCTGTAAAAACAGCACAGCAGAGCATGCTAAAATTAGTGCATGAACCAATTACGAAAGATTTGGACCGTCTGCTTGACGTTATTCCGAAATAAGGTTTACTAAACAAAATGGAAACAAAAGTGTTGAACATGATGTATTTACAAATGAATCATTGAGAAAAAAGACGAAAGAAAACTGTTATTTACTGATGAATGTAAAAGAGAAAAAAAAATATATTTTGGATTAACATGCAGCATCAATTCAGCAGCAAATATTTGTCGGCCATTAAGGCCTCATAGTATATCTACGTATATTAAAGGCTGTAAATAAAATATGTATAATAATAATATGTAGTTTATATAATCTCATAACAGGTTATATTTTTTATTATTTTTTTATTTTTTTTTTTTTAAAGCATAATTCTTATAAAAAATTATTCATCTATTTTCTATTTGCCTTCAAAAACACTTTAAAAAAAAAAAAAAAAAAACAGAAATTTTCAATTTGGTCAAATCTAGTTTGTCATTCTTTCTGCTTATTCTGTTCAAAAAGAAAAAAAAAAGGAAAGACAGCCTTGAGAAATTCGAAAACTTATCATGTTTTAATTTTTTTCATTTCCAAGGTTTTACTTTTTTTCATTTTTGTTCTATAAATATCTAGACAGTAAACATTTCACAAAGAAATCAAGGAACAGTTTTATCCGATTTGTCAAATTCTGAATGAAGTAAACATCCAAGTTCTTTCATATTATATGAATTCTCCATCTAATATTTCTACAAGTATTTAACAAATATTTATTTTTTTAAAGAAAGAAAATAAAAAGTCTCAGTATATTAAAATTTATGTTCATTCACACTGTATACAAAATATTTTTTTATTATTTTTTTTTAAATGAAAAGAAACAAAAAGAAGAAAAATTGCAAAATTATTAAAGTTTACATTCTGCTTGAAATTCGTAATAAACCACTCCTGAATCACATAATGAAACTACTTAAAGTTTTGTTAATATTTCACGGCAAACAACTATAAGACCCTCAGGAAATTTTAATTTGATATATTACTGGTGAAATCAGAAAGCAAGCAATGAGAATGTGATACAGCTCACACTGAACACTTTTTCAATATTTTAATTTACACGTTTCTACGTACAGATCTTTTTATTACAGTCTTTTTCACTCTGACTAACAGCCATGTTATCATTAATTTTCTTAATTTAATTTAAAAACAGTCTTTGTTTGTATATGTGATACTACTGCTGAAGGATACTTTCAAGAAAATCATTACAGGATATTAAAATAATTTTTATATGAAAAACACCCTGAAGGAAATTTTTTATTAACATATTTTTTTTTTCCTTTGATTAAATATATTATTTATTATTATTATTATTTATATTATAATTTTTTTTTTTTTTTTTTTTTTCATTCAAATCTGTTTAAACACAAACAAAAAATCATATAGCTAATAATTAGATGTGTCTAATGTGTTTTATTTTATTTAATATAAAAAAAAAATTCTGACTCATCTTTATTGGAATTTTTGTACAAGCAAGGAACACACACATTAATACGATAACAAACAATGGCAGTGTGCTAATGAATCACAGATAAAATTAATGTACAAGCTTATATAATATTTATAGTTTAATTTTGAAAAAATAAAGGAAACAAGAAAAAAAAAAAAATAATAATTAAAAAAAAGCCCAAAGAGAAACACAAAAAAACTGAAATAACAAACAACTGAAAACCCTAAAATATTTCAAAACAGAATTTAATAAAAAAAATAAAAAAATAAAGTAATAAATAAATAAAATATTAACAATTTAAAAAAATACTAAAAAATACTAAAACCAGTAAACAGCTCTTGAAGATTTTTGATAGAAATTAATATGTACTTTAAAATAAAAGAATATACAAATTTAACAACATAAAGCAAATATAAGAAAAGAAAGAAAAAAATTGGAAAAATAACTGAATGAAATGATAAAATCTTTTTTATTAAAAATATTAATCAAGTGAAAAACCAAACAAAAACATATAATAAAATGTTGCTTACTTTTCCTTTTTTTAAAAATTAATTAATTTAATTAACCAAACACCTGACAGTTTTTTTTTTCTTTCTTTCTTTCTTTTTCTTTTTTTTTTTTTTTTTTTTTTTAATTATTTATTTTTATTCTTTTTTTATTTTAATGTTTATTATTAAAGTATACTTTAATATATGTATATATATAAAAAATCTGCAAAGATGTACATAAGCCAACAATTACCTTCATGCATCATCATAAACTTGTTTTATTAAACTTCATTATTGGTAAAGACTGGTTGCATGAACAATATCTAGGAATTTTACAAACAGTATATAAGAAATACTAAATCATTCCTGCCTATTCTCAGTGCAGAATTATGTTTCTGTAACTTTAGTATCTCAATGTTTAACCTTAAAAATGTATGCTGATGGATTACTGCAAACATACAAAACTTTATAACTTACTGATTTTGATATTAAATGTTAGACTGAAGGAGTTAAATGAAATAAAATCTCTAATACTATTAATAGAGCATTAAATATGTAAAATCTTTTAAGTTATCAATTAAATAGATGATTAAGAAAAAAAGACACCAAACACACACAACAAATTACTGTTCATTTAAAACAAAAAATTATTTAAATGGTATTGTAAATCACTAACATTCTTTGCTAGCTTTTTTTTTTACCTCCTTGTTCTCATTTTATCATATTTCATTTATTATCTACTGTTGTAATTATTATCCTATTGCATGATTTAGACAACCAGAAGAAAGACTGAGAGGAAACCAGAATTATACATTTTTATTAATAAATATTTTCTTTCTGCTATGAAGGCGCATAAATAGAAGAATTTCAATTGTTCTTTTCTTTTTCTCTATTTTTATTATTTTTCTTTAAAATGTTAACTTTGCAATATATTTTCTGCCTGTATCAATATATTATATTGCAGTGAATACTCATTTATTAATTAATTATATGTAATTCTTTATTTCCAAAAAATAATAATGACAATTAAACATTCTAAAACATTTGTCACTTACTAAAAATGTGATTATTTTTTTTGCAAATATTATAACAAGTACATATTGAAGTGAAGTATGTTGTTAAATTTTTCAACTGGCTTAACTGTTTTTGTTTTGAACAAAAATTCTTTACTATACATTCCAGTATAATATATAAATTCAAAAATATTTTTCTTTTTCACTAATGTAATGCTATTAAAGACAGTCAAGCCTCCTTTATAATTCACTCCAAGAAATAATCAAATAAAAATATAATTTTAAAAATAAAATATATTGCCAGAATTTGGCAAACTACAATATTAAAATGTTCAAAATCAATATAATAACAAAAAACAAAAAAAATAAAATAACAAT
Organism: Chrysomallon squamiferum; assembly: GCA_012295275.1. Lineage (NCBI taxonomy): Eukaryota > Metazoa > Mollusca > Gastropoda > Neomphalida > Peltospiridae > Chrysomallon > Chrysomallon squamiferum. The sequence goes on from CM022669.1 coordinate 18,988,754, forward strand.
AATAATAATAATAATGACACAAAATAAAACACATTTGTAAAAACTACTTCTACCATTTTTTAAAATGGCTTGGCACACCTGTGTTATTTACATTTGTTACATTTTCTTAAATTTTACTATTTACATATTGTACAATCAGGGCGTCTGTTTGTTGCTTTGTTTTTTAGAAAAGAAAAAAAAAAAAAAAAAAAAAAAGAAAGAAAGAAAAAGACAACACCAATCTTATTTTATAATTTAAAAGAAACACAGAGTTTTCCAGTTACATTTTTAGTACCACAATCCAGCATAGTTCCCCCAAAGTCCAGCCGGAAGAGGACCACCAGCCGCAAACAACCGAAGTCCACTGTCATCATAAGTGTGTGTGTAGATTGCATTTGGATAGTCCTGATCCATGAAGAAATCTCGATAATTCTCATCGTGTTTCTGAATAATAAAAACAGTAGTGATGATAAAGATAACAATAAAAGAAGTAACAAGAAGAAAATAAAAAATTGACAATAGTAATAATAATGACAAAAATAATTTTAATAAAAATAATAACAATAACAATAATGAAAAGAGAAACAAAAATTAATAAGAAGAAAATAAAAAAGAACAACATTAAAAATTAAAAATAAGAACAAAAAAATAAAATTAATAACAAATAATAATATTAAAAATGACAAAAATAATTTTTAACAAAAATGAACAATAACAATTAACAATGAGAAAAGACCAACATTAGTAACTATAAAAACTGTGGATATTTTCTGCAATATTAATAGAAACAAAAAGTAAAAAAAATTAAAAAATTATTGACAACATTATTAATTACAGCATGTTTAAACAACAATCATTTTGACAAGCAATGATACATCATTAACATTAGCTGAGATCAAAACAGTGCCCACTGAATTTTATTTTAGCTAAAATGGGTGGATCACCAACCTTAGTGGAACTACTGGGCCAATCTTCATAAAATTAATTTTAGAAAGGCAAAATGACAAGGATTCCAAATCTGATTTTTTTTTTTTTTTTTGGAAAATATTTTTACCTTGACCTTTTGACCTTTCTATGATAATAGATACTTTATTGAAATTTATTCTAAAACATATTTTCTGGGTGTAATATTTTTTGTTTAACAATATAATTTTGCCCATTTATAGATTCGTGGTCGATATCTCCCACACCACTGGTCTGATTAATATTAAAATGAGTAAAATAAAATAATAAAAAATTAATGTCATTTTCAAGTTGCATGCTATTAAATCTGAGGTATTAAAACACATCAAAGTAAAATTGATTTCTGTATCATACACTGACATTAGGAACTGTCTGATCATTTATAATTACTGAAATAAAAATAAACAACAAGGCATCCTCTTTAGTAATAAATCTATCAAAGAGAAAAAGGATTTTACGACTGTATAATGTTTCATCTAAAAATGTCACTTTTCCTAGAAAGCAAAAGATGAATCGACAGATTTTTTTTTCAAGTTAAAAACCATAAAAATATTTTGTAATAAATTCCCAAATATTAAGAGATTATAAGAAGGTAAGAAATTTATATTTATATTTCTTAATTAATTTTGGTTCAAGTAATGCAATAAACTGGAAATGCTTATATATTAGATGTTTGTTTTGTTTTATTTTTTTGTTAGTTGTTGTTTATTTTAATGATTAAACCACTAATAATATTTAACAAATATTTAAAATCTCAGATTAATTAAAATAAATATGCAGTAAAAAAAAAAAAAAAAAATAATGTAGAAACAAAAATTATAAAAGGTAATGTAATGCTTCTTAAAATTTGAAAGATATCTATAAAATAAAAAAATAAAAAGGTTTTTTTTTTGAAAATTAAAAAACCAAAGTAGAGCAGGAGGGGGAAGATATGATTGACAATCACAATATTTTTGTCAAATAATTCGAATACTTTCTGTTAAACAATTTAAAGACAGGCAAACTGAAAAATAAAATTCTATATCTTACTCCTGTTTGTGTGAGCCATAATAACGACAACCTGCTTGTTAAAAAAGCAATTTTAGCAAATAATGCACACAACTTTTTCTTTTGTCTCCAGTAATATTTTCCTAGCTACTGATGAAAATAATAAGAACTGTTCAGCCTTTGTATACAAAAGCACAGGCAGATTGTAAAAATAACTGAATAAATGTTCAACTTACCAACCATCCCTGACTAACAGTTAAACTGCAAGCATGCCCACAGTTCATCTCTAGGTATTTGCCTGCCCGCAGGTCATAAAACAAAATAACCCCAACCCCAGTTCCTATAGTTATAATTTCTTCATTGAAGTTCACTGATCTGATACCTAGAAGAAGAAATTGTTGTCATTAAAAATTAAAAACAAATAAATGTTGAAAACGGAAACTGTAATAACATTATCGTTATTTCATTTTTATTATTTTATTATATTTATTTATTAATATTAGTTTTTAATATATACATTGTAAAACACAAAAAACAAAAAAAATATATACACTTTGTATAATGGTGAAATTGATATATTTGTAACAGAATGGGATTCCTTACAAAAATTAAAATATATTTTCTCTTTTTACAGTAATAAAAATAAATGTTTATTATTTGAAAAAGAACTGCCAGTTTACTTCAATACCTGAAACACATGAATGTATAAATTATCTATACAACTATATCTCAAATGTTTTACCTCTTTCTCTGTGTTTCGATATAATAGTTGATGCGATATTCCGTGACCTAGGGTCAACAAGGGTCACAGCTGACTGTGACCCGACTGCGTACAATGTCTTTTTCTTGCTCACACACATACACACATTCTCCTTGTTACACTGCAGCTTTTTACTATAAAACTGAAAAAAAAACACATCAAACAATAATAATAATTAATATTAATAAAAAAACCATCAACAAAGATGTGTGGGTTTTAATAAGGAGTTTGCTGTGATATAAAATAATTAAAATGTTTTCCTACTACTTTAGGTTAAATTAGAATTAGTGTACAATTCACAGTAAATGATACATATATTATATAATCTATAACTGGGTTATTATAAAAAAAAAAAAAAATAAAGGATACAGATGGTATTTTCAAATAGGATTAAGCAAAATATAAAATGGTTAAAATGTAGGTTTTTTTTTTAAAAAAAAATGAACAAACCTGTTGAAATTTTTCTACATCCCACAAGTGAAAGTAGGCGTTTAAAGACAGAGCTGCTAATTCCTGGAAGGTGAAAGACCAAATTTAAAATAAATAATAAAATATCAGTTTAATTATCATGAAAGAACAAATTTAAAATAAATAATAAAATATCAGTTTTATCATCATGAAGCTGTAACAGTAAATTAACGGAAGGTTATTTTTAAAATATTCTTTATTCTTGAAAGAATCTGCAGAATTATATTTTACGCTTTTAGAAAATTAATACTCAAAATTTATTTCTGCCTTTTTATCAAAACCTGACTATTATTTTATTCCTTTATGTTTAAATAACTAAATTTATGAAAAAAAAGCTAGATCAGACTTTGTCTGAAAATGTGAATTTGAAAAAAAAAAAAAAGAGCTACCAAATCATTTTAGAAACATAATAACAGTGACAAATTTTAAGTGAGACAAACATTCTTTTCAACAATAAATTGTGTTAACAAATTCTTCCTGACTGAACAGACTGAAGAATGGCACAACAAAATTACACCCATTATATTTATTTATCATATTTATGTGGGGTTTTGAAGGGGTTAAATTAGATTTTTTTTCACCATCAAATATGATAATAATAAAAATTTTCCTATTTAAAATTATTTTACATAAACATTTTCAACTTTTTTTTATAACACCAGACTCTGTTTAGCACACACACACATTGTACCTGTCTGTTTTCATTCATTGAAAGAGCTCGGACTTTTTGTGCTTTTTCGCACAGCTTCACAACAGTGGGTTTTTTAACTGAATATTCAGGCAAAAACAAACTGGTTATTTTTGATGTCTGTTCATCATCGTGGCTGTCCACCTTCCACAGAGCAATGCAACTGTCTCTTGAACCTGATGGTGAAGATAAAAACAATAAAAATCCTTATTTGCAATTCAAGAGAGTATAATGACAAAATTAGCGAAGTTATAATTAAAATAAGAAAAATTCCTAACAAAATTATATTTATTTGCCATACAAGAGAATATAACAACAACACAGTTAGCCAACCAAATTAAAGTTAAAATAATAATTAAATTTCTAGCCATTGTGTTTATATTTAAATGACAGATAAAAATGGTTACAAAATTTGAATAAAAAAAGTAAAACAAACATGATGAATAACCTTTTACAGAAAAATTATTTACTTCTGAGATAGGATTTGGTTTTTGTTAATCAAGTTTAATAAATTTATATAACTTACACTGATTATACGAATTTTAAGTATAGAAATAAATATTTTATTTCTTAATAAACAATACACAGTCAACCCTTCACTTAATGGACCAAAAATGAAGGACTTTTTCTAGAAAATAATAAAACTTGGATTTTCAAAACTGAATTTATTTTAAATTCAATGTTTTCACTTATGCTAATGATTTTATTTTGTCGTTGCTGCATTATGGGAATGGGAATAATTTATTCCCAGTCACTGGAGATTAGAGAATATTCATATATTTCCAACGATGTCTGAATTTTCTAAAATCTGGCAAATACAGTTTCGCTAAATGTAAGGTTGAGTGTATTTTGTTTTGTAAAAAAAAAGGTAACAAATTATTTTCTCTAGAATACCTGACACAACAAATTCATCATCGACCCACACGAGATCAAAAATCCAGTCAGTATGTCCATTCTGATAAAGTAATTTAAAATTAATTTTTACAATTTTAAAAACATACCATAATTTTTTGGTAAATTAATATTATTTTAAAAATGTCTAATTATGAAAAAGTAACTGAAAATAGTTTTCACAATTTTGAACACAACATACATTTTTCTTAAATTAATACTAAATTAAAAAATATATAATTATCCCAGTGTAAACAATATAAACATCACATATAATAATAATGACTGCAATACTTAAAACTAAATTTATTTTAAAATACCAAAGCATTTTTAAGAATTATCTTACTGCTTTGGAAAATTATTTATTCTGGTTAATATTTCTCAGTTATTTGGACTTTTTTATGTTTTACAGTAATAACAAAAATTGAATAAACTCTAAAGTCTGTCTGTACACATACAGATGTCCAAAATTATTGATTTTCAGTAATTATTGACCTTTGTCAATATAATGCATACCTCACCAACACAGACAGGATCGAAAGTTGGCAATTTGTAAACAGCAAGGTCGTTGGTGTTGTGTGCACCTGTGGCGAGCAACGTTTTCGAGGGGTTGATGGCGATGCTGTGAATGCCACAGGGACAGTCAGCTGGAATGCTGTGATCACTGCTTTTTAATGAGGGAATGTTGATCATCTTTCCAGTGCAGAGATCTATCACCATTAGCTTTGAAAAAAAAAAAAAATCAATATATACAATTTATTAGTACAATATTACGAAAAGGTATGTATATAAAATATATAAAACAAATACAAGCATTACGTGATGAAGTACATTAAAGGTAATCATTTTTATTAAATTAACTCTGCGTAATCACAGATAAACAATTTCTAAGAATATATTATTTTATATGTAAAAATAAAATAAATCAATTTCGTTTTTAAATATAACATTAGTTTTTAAAATTTGTTTTCAGTTTCGTCAAAACTGATGACTGCTGTGAAAGATATTAAATTAAAAATCTAAGAAAGAGAATGGAATGCTTATATTCTATAACAAACAGGTGTTTATTTAACCATAGATGACTAACTTAAATCCTATTAAATATAAGAATATATTCACTTCATTCATTAACATAATAAATAATTTGCGAATCTATCACTAAGAGTATAATAATATTTACTTTTTCGAAAGAAAGGAAACAACATATATTAGCCATATAACTGTCACACGAGACAATTCATAATTTTAAATAAACATGACAAACATGCCTGCCACATCATATCAGTGAATAATCAACAGGTCCTTTGCAAGAACTAAAAATATACCTGATTACATTTTGTTCCAAACACAACTTGTTTGTCATTTAACCATTGTGATGCAAATATTTTGTTGATTTTGCCAAGTCTGAATTCCCTCTGCTGCAACAGGTTTGGCACAGTCTGTGCAGCATATTCCATGAACAAATTGTGTTTGTCAGATCTGTGAAGGCCATACTGACGCATCTGTGTGTAGCGAAACGCCTCATTGGAGATTCCTCTTGACAAACAGCAGTGATCATCTTCTGCTGATAACCTGCTAGAAGATCGGTCAAAATGGCCTTCTGGGAAAAAAATAAAATAAAATAAAATAAATAAAATACATAAATAAATTACATGTATATATAGAGAGATACACACACTTACACATACACACAATAAAGCTAGATAGGTAGACGGTGAGACAGGCAAAATAAGAATTCTAGAAGTGAAAATGTATTCATCTTACAACAATATAGCCAATAAATGAATATATAAATTTTAAAATGACAGATCTATTATCTAAAGATACAAAAAAAAAAAAAAAGTATTAAAATATAGTATTTACTCAAATTAAATCTGAAATCTCTGAACATGCAAAATAAAAAATATACAGTTTACTTAATATGAAACTAATCATATATCAACTGAATAATAAATTAATGTTATAAAATATTTTACAAATAAAAAAAAATGCAGAGTAATGTTTTATTTTAGGTACATCAATAAACAAGATTAGTTTGTAATTTGTATGTAGCTTACAAGTGATAATTTTTATTATTATTTTATTTAAGCTCAACATCATCAAGACAAATTATTACTAATAATATAAATCCTGGTACACTTTATTGTTTGTTTTCCTTCTTAATTTTTTAATGTATCAGCCATAAAATCTTGATAAAAATTTATATCATAGGCAATTCACTGTTTATAAAACAATTCTCAAATCATGGTTCTATCAATCTGTGTGTTCCAAAATAAATAAATAAATAAATAAAGGAATGAATTTATGAATAAAGTAAAAGTTTGTATCATCTGTGATATGAAAACAAAGCTATAAAATGTGTAAAAAGTCCAAAGATGAAAGAAATTTAATAACTATCATAATTATATCTATACTATAAATATAACTATAACTATGGGCCAGTGCTTCAGGTATTCATAATTCAGTGTATGGCATCTAATGATCTATGCAATGAATCATGTCATTCTGCGGTTCAAGGTTACATCGGATATTAAATAATTCATTGCAAGTTGAAGATTTTTTGTACAGGTTCTTAACTTTTTTGTTCATTATTTTTTATGTACAAATATCATATCATTAACGTTTAATTACAATCTGGAATCTAAGTCACGCCATGTAAACATCATGCCTAGCCTTGACACTTGACTTGCTCTGTTGTACGCGTCTTTCCACTTTCATTTTGAGAGTAATCTGTGCACTTAAAAAATATAACCAGAATGGGAAAATCATTAGCAATATATAATTACAACTTACTCTTTTCCATTTGGTACAAATGCAATAAAAACGACTATTCCATATGTCATGTTTGATAAAATAACCAAATGTTTTGCATATTTTTTTCCCTGACTAACTGTCGAAAGATTTACAACACCTCCTACTTCCGGGACGATAATCACCATTGTTTATCTGGTCTCACACCATAATTACTTTTTTCATCGGAACGATACATACATATTATTTGAAAACATATATCATGAGCAACCTTCTAGTGTATAAAAGATCTGATTTCAAGCAAGTTTCTTTTCTACTTAGTTCTTTTCCTATTCTGATGTAATACATGGAGCTGGCTTAATTAAAGGGTGTTTTCTTAAGATCTAATGGTTATTAGGAACAAATCTCTTAGTCTAATATCTATATATAGAGACAGACAAGACAGGTATATATATATCTCTTTTCTATAACTATTGTAAAAATACAAAAGATATTTAATAACTTGTGAAGCAGAAGTTGGAAGTTATATCCTTAGCATTAAAAATAAAAAGCTGATGATCAATAACAATTAATATTAAAATGTAACATCATTAAATGATTTACTCCACATTCTATCTACAGTAAGTTGATAATTATAAAAAGAAATAACAAATACCAGTTTGAACAACAACATTTATTGGTACACTCTTAATTTTTTAAGGAAACATTGTTAATTAACTTAACTAAAAAGAGTAACTTAAAAACAAAAGTATCATACTAAAAAATACATAGACAAAAAAAGATAAACATAACAATCCATGTAAATGTAATTAATTTTGGAAAAATGAAGAAAAATACGAATACAATAATATCACAGTGGGGTGTAGATGAAAATAAAAAAATAAAAAGTACAAAACTGGACAATACAATCCACAAACAAAAAGTGTAAGTTGGCATTAAAATGTAAAAGACAGTATACATTTATCAACATGAGTTACAAAAATGACTGTTTATTTATAATGGACAAGTTATACTCCTGGGTTCTGAAGTTATTATTATTATTATTATTATTATTATTATTATTATTATTATTATTATTATTATCATTTTTATTAACTTTTTTTATCATTATCATTACCATCATCATTATCATTGTTATCATTATCATTATTATCACTATTATTATTTATCTCTGCATCAGTGGGCTTGCCAGAGCAATGATGGATTCCATGATTTATCTTCTTTATGCATTAACAAGCTAGTTCCCATTCCACCTAGGCTCCGTAACTGAATATCAAAGACTAGTTTTCTTTGAGAACATGCATATGTACATAAAAATTTCTATAACTAACAGTCAAAGCCCACAAAGCATCAATGTTATATTTCTTCTGTAATAGTTATTATACAAAAATCAATATTTTTAACATATAGGCATAAACATTAAAATATTAAAATGTCCAAATAAACAAACATTCATACATATTAACGTGACTGATGAAAATGTCAAAAGAAACATTTTTTTTTTTTTCACAGTCATTAATTTTATTAAGCGAAACAAGTAATAAATAATAAAAACTGGACTTTCTTGTGATAAATAATAAATTATTTTAAAAAATCAGGTAATAAAAGATCAAATCACTAGACATAAGGGACAAAATATACCCATTATACTTGAGGTATAAATTTATAAAATGTATGTTACATAAGCAAAATATTATAATGAGAGATCTCCTTGGTAAAGGGTCGTGTTTTTATAATGATACAGTATAAATGTTTATTTCTATACTATTTATTTGTTGTTAGTGTTAGCATAAATAAATAAATAAATAAATAAATATATAAATAAATAAATTAATTAATTAATTAATTAATATACATCACACACAAAAAATTGCATATACAAGAAGCATAAACAAAAATAATAACAATAAAATGGACAATTCTATAACATCTGTTTACATTTTTATGGAGGTTTTACTTAAGTACTGTTTTAAAATCACCAAAACAGATCTGTTTACTCATATAAACATGAGGATAAAGGGTGAATACAAAAACAAACAACTGACACAAAACAATTATTTTTACTAAAAGAATTTTTGATTCTTGGCTTTGGATACCTGTTATAAAATTTATTTGGCACATTTTCTATAAAAACAATGAATAAGTATTTTTATTTGGATATTTATAAAAAAAAAACAAAAAAAAAACAATCCAAAATCCATTAAAATAATGTAATATTTTGCAGCATGTAGAATTTCAGCAAGAGACCTTAAAGTATGAAATGGATCATTTTTCCTACTTAACGGAACCCAACGAATCAATTCAGAAATTCATAGAAATCTAATAAAATATTTCAAATACTTATTTCAAAATCATAATTATTTGAATGGGTTGTAAGTAAAACGTCATCCTCTATTTCACAAAGACAGCAATTCTCCATTCTGTCGTTAACTCTGCATTCCACAAATGGCAGCACTTGTGCATTCATTTTATACTCTGTACCACATTTAATATACACTCAACAGAGGGATAAGGAAATAATTAAATACAAAATACAAATCTTAATATAAATGAACTATGTCATGTTTTATAGACAAATACAGAAAGCAAAATAGTCTCATTCATACTTTAAAGTCAGTTTCTGGAATTCTACAAAAAAAGATTTAGTTGTCGGTGAGGTTTTAAAATTCTCGCAAGTTTGTTTTGTTTATATATATATATATATAATTTTTTTTATTATTATTATTTTTTTTTTAAGGCCATATCTTTTTAACTGTTCATTTTATTTAATTAAACTCTCTAAAATTTAAATATGAATAAAATATTTTATTGTTAAAATCATCATACTCAATGATTTTTTAAAACCATTTTTTTAATTTAAATCCTTAAGAAAGAAAACAAAGAAAAAAGATACTGTAACTCTTGTTTAAAACTTATTCTATAGATAACCATAATGCCTTTCATAATGATTCTGTCAAACAGTGGAATAACCTAAATATTACAAGATATATTTTTTCATTTTATAGATACAACATTATGCCTTTGTTTAACATTATAAAATAACAATAATTATTTTATTTATACTTTGAGTTAAAATTTAGCAATTTTTTTATTTTTAATTTTTATGAAGATTTATTTATTTTTAAAGATAAATATGGATGTTTTGTCATTTTTATTTTTTATTATTTTTTTTTTTTCCCTCTCTACTGGTTAGCAGCATTATTTAAGATTTTTATTTATAAATTTAGTATTTTTTAAATTAGTCTTACTAAGGCCACATCTAGTCTAATTCCAAATATTCATTGGACTTAATAAAATAACAAAACTATAATTTTAAAATAAAACCAAATTAATTTGATTTATCCATGTCCATGTAACCAATTTATCTACGATTTAGTTCCTACATTTGATGTTTAAACATTGATTTTTTTAATTTTTGAATCTTTGACATTTCTTAATATATAATACTTTGATTAACAATTAGTGAAAAAGATTACTCAGTTCAGATATAATTCCACAATGATGTTTCATTTTAAAGAACTTCACTTTACTGATTAACATTTTTCAAATGGAATAATACTTGTTAACCTTTTTGTTTCTTGAATTATTTTGATTAATTTCTGTCCGTATTATTAATTTCCGGCCTAATTTAATTCTGATGTTTCCTGTTCGAACACGTTTTTTAGTAGCTCGACAGGTTTTTTTTCCATGTCTTCCAAATAAGCCCCATCCTGCATCTCATGCCTGTTATACAGCAAACTTTTGAAACCAAACTCACTCAGTCCCAAATCACTCTGCAGAATCTGGCCCCAGTTGAATGGAAAACTCATAATAAAACTCTGAAAAAAAAATAAAAAATAAAAAGAAGAAGATATTTTAGTTAAATTAACAAGAAAATCTCTGTATAATTAATATTACAGATAGTATCGAATTTGGAAAGATTTCAATTTTGTCACTTTATATCAGCGTTCCTGGGTCAAATCTTTTTTTTTTCTTTCTAATTTTAAAAATAATTTTTTAATTTATTTATTTTATGATTATTATTATTATTATTATTATTATTATTTCATATATTCATAAGTAATACCAAAATGGAAAATGAGTATGCGTAATCATTTTACTTAAAGTTTTCATTTGTATCAGAAATATATTGGGAGTGGAAACTAAGAGCAGACACATGGTTATTTTGCTTGCTTTTTAAAATAAAACAATACCTGATCAAAGAAACTGTCTCCAATTTTATTAAATTCTGTCACTGGGTTAAAGGTGGAAGCCTCTGTCTCTGAAATGTTCACAGAAAACTGGGAACGCTTCGGTTGATTGCCCTGACCAATAACAGGTGAAACATCAAGCTGTTCCTCTAGCCATTTCCTGTTATTGAACACCAGACGATACACTGTGAGCAGGTCCTGGTACCCTTAGTAAATTAAATTAAAAAAAAAGAATAAATAAATAAATATTACAAAAACAGAAATAAATAGTTAAAAAGATCTTTAATCTATGGTGATATATGTCATATATTTAAGCACCAGTGAAGTTCAGTTTTATTTTTAATCATTTTCATTTTATTCTATTTTTTTATTTATTTTATTATTATTATTATTATTATTATTATTATTATTATTATTATTATTATTATTATTATTATTATTATTATTATTATTATTATTATTATTATTATTATTATTATTATTATTATTGTTTTATTATTTATTATTTAATTTTATTATTACCAGTATTATTATTTTTTATTTTTTTATTATTTGTTTGTTTTATTATTTTTTTTTTTATCACAGTAATATAAAATAATCGTATTTTTTTTATTAATGATAACATAAACTGAGATTTGTTTGTTTGTCTGGACACACTCACCTGTCTGTGTGTCCATGATGGTACTGGCCAATGCTGTAAACACTTTATCACTGAATGAAGGCGTGGCACCCTCAACTAAAACATCTGTGTTTGTAACCCTGCATAATCAGTAACAAAATCAGAATTAAAATAACATGCATTCACTTCAGTTAAGTTGTTATTGCATTTAGCCTTAGTGCCTGTTTTACAGACAATTTTAGATTTTAATTTGTAAGAAAAATATATTATAATGAGTTTTAAAAAAATATTTAAAAACATAATATTATGGTAATAAGGATACTGTAAAATTTACTGAGAACTGCTAGTAAGAAAAATGACATAATTAATTACTGAAACAGCAAAACTGTAAAGCTGGATGATAAAATAAGAAAAAAAAGAAATCGTTTTAATTAATAAAATGGATATTCATAAACAAAATGTCCTTACCCCCTTTTAATTAGCAAATAATAAATGAGTGAGATATTTTAAAAAATTGAAATAAAATGTTTATGAACAAGACATTCTCATGCTTTCTGATCAGTGCGTAATGAAAGAGGGAGAAATTGTTTTAATTACCAAGAAACAATTATATTAATAAATCAGACATTCTCATACTCTGAGATCAGTATCATCTAATAGTCAGAAACTTTTTAATTACTGAGAATATATATATATTTTTTTTTTTTTTTGTAATCGGACATTCTGCTTTTTTTTCACTGGTGTATAATTTGTTTTAAGAAATAGTAACAGGTGTTCCTTGTGGGTCAGTGAGTAATTAAGAGTGACAGATTGTTTTATGATGTAGATGTATAAATAAACAGGACCCACTCTCTAGTTAGGTGAGAAGTTAAAGAATCTATCTGATCCGTCAGCCATTCCTTGTGCATCTTCACAAACTTGCCAGCTAGTCTAGGCGTGCTCATCCCTCTACCTGTAACAAATATATAAATAAAGTTAACAAATAAAACAATAAATAAATAAATATAAAAATTTAATATACAGAATACAAATAAGTAAATAAATAAATAAATAAATAAACTATAAATAAACATGTAAATAAAAAAATAAATAAATAAATAAATAAATAAATAAATAAATAAATAAATAAAAAAGTTAATATATTAAAATATATATCAAAAATAATAATAATAATAATAAATAAATAAATGAATAAGTAATTAAGCTCTGAAGTGTAACTTGTACAGTATTATTTATTTAGAACCTTTTTCAAATACATTATTTTTCTTATGTTACTTTTCTTTTTTTTTTTTTTTTTTTTTTTTTTGTTTATTTTGATGCACAATGCTTAGACCAATATTTAATTAAAAAAAAAAAAAAATACCTTTCCCATGCACAACCACATAGTACACACAGTCAGCTAGCTGTATAAGATATTGCTGAACATCGACATGAAGTTCAAGACCGGCTATTTTGTGAATGTAATCCAGATCCTGCAGTTTCAACTTCAACAACCACACCATCAACTACAAACAATAAGGCCTCCATTTATTACTATTATGTTATGTTAGTCACAGGATGATCCTAGGTTTGTAAAACCAATTGCACTATTGCTGATTGCTGAAATGGTTTAGTTTAAGTTTGAAGACAAAAGTAAGAAACAAACAAAGCATAACCTTGGTTTTAGCTAATTGTTTTCTGTCATTGTTGGGGTTTTTTTCACCTGAATTTCTCATCATATATATATATATTCTTATTAAATGCATTTGTGTTTAACCATAATATTTTCTCAGTGATTCCTGATTTACAGGACAGATTTATAATTTATGAAAAACATTTTAATATTTATTCTACTGTTCCAGGCATCACTGTTAATTTAAACAAACTTGCCTGCAGTCCTACATTATTATGGGCTGTGTGAATATTCTCTTCCATGCATCTCTCCTGCAGCATTTGAAACAGCAGACACACTGGCGTCAACAGACTCTTAGCTGCCTCATTTAGCTGTTTTATTATCAGCTGCAGTGCTGTCGTTATGACAACCTTTGTCGCTAAAACAAGGTTATTATTAAAAATAAATAAACAAGCTTGAAGCAAAAAAAACAAAATTAAAAACTAAAAACGTTTTAAAAATTATGAAGTTATAAAAAATTTGCTGAAATAATACTGTAATGGAGAGCAGATGAGAATTTTTTTTTTTTTTTTTTTAAATAATTTAGAAAAAAAAAATATCTAAATATGTTACTAATCAATATTAATATTTTATTTATTTTAGCCAAATTTATAATTTATCGGATATTTAACAGTCATGTTTTCTTACCTACAGGTTTTCGTAGATTAACAAACTGTTTCTGACAAGGGGGACATCCACAGGGTAACTCGTGTATCTTGGTAATCAGTGGGTCAAGATCAGCTGTCACCGTTGGTAAACCTATCAGATACTGCAACAATGGCTCCACAGTGCTGAAAATATGTATAATATAAACTACAAGTGTGTGTATTTGTGTAGGTGTATGTATGTGTGTATGTATGTTTATAGTACATTTATTTTTATATGTATGTCTAAGCATATGTGCATGTATACTTATAATACAGTTTATATAAAAATATAAATGTATATATTAATAACAGGTGTGTTATTGTATACTTCTGTATGAGTAAGTGTCTGTGTGTGTGTTTGTGAATGCACATTTGAGGATGCTGTATCACAACTCCTTTTATGCAAAATTCTTTATTTTTATTTTATATTATTATCTTTTTATTTTATTTTATTTTATTTTATTTTTATTTTTTATTGTTATTTTTTTTTTCTGCTTTTTTGTGATTAAATGGCAAAAATGAATGTGTAAATCATTCAAACGTGGATGAATATGACATAACTAAAAAATAATTATGACTAAATATGCTATAAATTTATTTATATTATTAACCAGTAACAAAAACAAACCTTTCAATGGCAGGCTCCAGTATTTTAAATATCAACTCTATCCATAATGGAAACTGGGTATCTGGGACAGTGTTGTTGTTTAAATCCAGAAGATCGAGTTCTTCACTTCTGTAATTTTAAAATACAACAAATGAGTTTAATTCAGTACTGGCAATAATTTCAGTATAATGGTCTAATCAAATGAGATTAAAGCAAACAAAACAAGCATTTGAAAATAAAAAGCAAAACAGAAAGATAATAAATAAAGAAAGGAAGAAAGGAAGAAAGAATGGAAAGGAAGGAAGGAAAGAAAGAAAAGAAAGATCTGCAAAGAAAAGGGTAGAAAAAGGAAAGGAAGTAAGAATTAGAATAGGAAATAAAGGATGAAAGAAAGAAATGAAAAAGAAATGACATAGTGAAAGACAGAAAGAAAGAAGAGACAGACAAAAGTTAAAAAGGAAACACAAAAAGAAAAAAGAGACAGCAACAAATGAAAACGAGACAAACCGAATGACAGGCATCAGAGACTTTGCGAGACAGTCAGGAAACTGTTGACACTGTTTGAGGATTCTGACGACAATGTAGCAGACGTCGACTGCCGTCTCTCTCTGAGTTTTGTCAACCTGTGGCACCACTTTTTTCACCACTGAACTTGAGTGATGACCAGACCTGTTTGCTATGGCATTTGACTGATTAGCAATGTCATCCATCTCGTGAACAACATCCATGCAGCGAGTGAGAAGAAGTATGGGCAAAGTGTACTCTTTCATTATCAGAGCCTGAAACATAGGCACAGATGGATGGATGGATGGACAAATTGATAGATGCAAGTGTGTGTGTGTGTGTGTGTGTGTGTGTGTGTGTGTGTGTGTGTGTGTATGAATGAGCTTGTGTACATTACGTATGGTTATTTCTGATAATTGTTTATGGAGATTTATTATTTTTCTGTTTTATTGTTATCCAAATATTATTTATTTTGTAATAATAACCTCTCAAATAACCAACTGATTGTAGAGAAAATATTGTTCTAATTATTATTTCTGTTATATGGGAAGTTTTCCTAGTCAATTTTTAATTTTTGCTTTTTTTTAAAGTTATTCTTTTACTTTTTTTTTTTTTTTTTAAATTATCATTTTTTTTTTTTTTTTTTTTTTATTTGCTTGCTGTCTCAGTATTCTTGGAAGAAGCATAATTTTCTGCTTTAAAACAAAATTAGCTAACCTACAAAGAAAATCTAAATTAAATACCTGCATGAGTTTTCCCCAGTCAATTTCCGGCTGACTGAAAAGAAGATTCAGTTGCAGATACAGAGCGACTGTCGTCTGCATGTCCTCATAACTGAAAAAAATTCAAACCACATTTAAGATTTACTTTTAGAAAATATAATTATATAATTGTAGATACAAGTAAAACTATAAATAAAGCAAGCCAAGCAAATGTTATTTGTGTTGTCAATAATTCAAGGTATTGAATATTTCTAGTATTTTATTATTTAAATATATCTTTGATATTTAACAATATAAAATAAAAGTACCAAGTTAACTCACTAGTTTCTGTGTTATTAGTAATTCAAAGTGGTAATATATATATATAAAGAAAAAATCATTGGTATTTTATTATTTAAGTAAAAATTCAGAGTTATATCTTTGTTATTTAACAATGTAAATTCTATAGATTAGGTTAACCCTCTGTTTCTATGCTCTTGGTAATTCAAGGTGGTAAATACACAGAATATACCACCCTAGTATTTTATTCTTTAAATAAAAATTCAAAGTTATATCTTTGATATTTTAACAATGTAAATTTAAACTACTACGTTAACCCACTGTTTCTGTGTTGGCTGGAATAGCAAGGGCCTGATCCAGGACAACCACTGTGTATTACAGCCATGATAGGAAGTTTCTAGATGCAGTAAGAAATGGTCATCACTTTCTCGTCTTCGACAATATCCTCGCTTGAACACTCTGAAATAAACATAAATAAATATTGAAAAGTAATATCAAGATATTTTAAATAAAAATTTTGCAGTGAAAAAAACAGAGAAAATGTGAATTTGTTGTTTTTCCTTTTTCTTTAGTTATGTATGTTTTATATTAATAACTGTTTTATCTATGCATGTACAAATTTAAGTATATATATCCAAGATGCATATAAAAACAGAAAATAAAATAAATATATGCATACATAAATGTTGTTGACCTATAATATAAATATTTTGGTTGTGAACGTTAAACACACGTGTATAATTTAATCAATCTTCAGTTACACTACACTACATGCAGGACAAATAACACACACAAAAACATAGACATGTGCACTCCTGACAGACACCCATACAAACACACACATCTTGTTTCAGTCTCATAGAGTAACTGGTATACAACATTCAGGACAAACTCACCTGCAGAGAACATCTATAGGAGAGGTCACAACAGCCATAGTAGAAAACAAAGTGGAACACAAGTTGTGTATGCTGTAGTGTGGCATATCAGAGTGACCAGGGTCCAGAAACTGACCAATGGAGTCACAGGCATAAAAGAGAAATTCTTCAGTTGAGAGGAGAACAGTGGTCAAGTCATATCTTAAATGAAAAGAGTTGTATTTGAAATTAAATATTGAAATAATAAAGAAATAATTAATGTGTACTTACAGTGGTTATTTCTACATTTATACCATTTAAAATACTCCTTAAATCCTTGATTTCCAGCCAGTTAACTTAGCTATAAAATATTGATTTAATTTTTTTTTTTTTTTTTTTTTTTTTAATAACATACACTGAAAGAACAATTGGTTTTTGATTTTTTTTTCTAATAACTTTTGGATAGAAATGATGAAATTACATTTTTTTTTCTTAATTATGGATTTGTTATTAATAATTTCTACAATCATTTCTCACCCATCTAAAACTTGTTTTCATTATAATTTAAAATTATCATAATAATAATAATAATAATAAAAAAATATTCTTTAATTTTCTGAATATTCACCTGAACTGCTTCACTCGTCTGTAACTGGGTTTTACTCGGACATATCGCTGTGTGATGACCATCAGAGAATCACCGAGGACAGAACTGAAAATCTTCTGGGCAAGTCTGGGTGGACAGACAGACCACAGGTCAAACTGCAAGGACCTCAAGTGATAATTCCACATCTGGATGGTGAATGAACATCTTTCATCCTTCAAAACAAAAAAAACAAAAAAAAGAGAAAAAGAAATTTTAATAGATTAACAGAGTAAATTTTATTTATGTTTTAATATAATATATAATAAAAAATGTGCATTCATTATGGTTTCAGTATTTCTAATCTAAGAGCAAATCCAGTTTTGTTTTCTTTTACTTTTTTATATCATGTGTTATTGTTTGGTATAGTTGATAACTCTACAAATTATCTAATGTACAGGGAAGATGATAATTATAAAAATAAAAAAAATATTAATAACAAAATAACTATAAGAAAAAAAAATCGGATAAATGGAACAAAACAAACTCAACTGAATGGTAACATATTAATTATTTTCACCTCATAGAAATCTTTGGAGTCTGTCCAGTTGTTGCCCTCTGCATCTTGCAGGACACTAGTGGACACCAGCTGTTTGTGTAACTCTGTTATCTGTTTTGTGAAGGCATCCACTGTTTCCATGCACTGCTTGTTTAACACTGAAAATGGCTTTTTCCTGGACACACATTAAATAAAACTAACAATTAACAGAAGAAATACCTACACAAAGAATTTCCTAAACTAATCTGTTTGGGAGAAACAGTACATAAACAGATAATTAGGCTAACAATAACTTTAAGTTAATACAGATAAAATTCATAATTCAAAATATAGATATAGATATAGATATAGATATAGATATAGATATAGATATAGATAGATATATTTAAAAATACATTAACCATACATTTTAATACAACATAAACATGAGATGTTACATTTAAATAAAAACAGGTACTGGAATAAAAATGTTCTGAATATTTTCATATTATTTTAGCTGAATGAAACTTTTCTTGTAAAAAATACATATGTAAAAAAACAGCTAACAAAACAATATCTGTATGACATACCCAGTTTCATCCTGGGTCAACAGCTTTTCATAGTGCACAAGATGGTTTCTGATGTACACCATACTTGACAAGAAAGTGTACAGACAGTTGACAGGGGCAAGAGTAGGAATATCTTTAGACAGCTGTTTTGTGAAATAAGAAGAAAGATGTCAAAACCATTTCATAAAGATATTTGTAAAGTAAAGTGGGGTAAAAAAACAACAAATAAAAAGCAAAAACAAGAAAATTAATGTATTTAGGATTAAAACAAATGTAAGTAAAGATCAAAAATATGGAAAGATAACATTTCAAAAAAACGTAGCAATAATTTCTTTAACATAGTATCAGTGTATTTCTTTTCAAAACAAATATTTAACATTTTTGAGACAATTTTTCTTAAACAAAAAATTTAAGTAATAATAATAATAATAATTACAACAGAAACAAGTATTTGAACACAATAAAAAATGAAAAAATATATTAACAACAAAATAAATAAATAAATAAATAAATAAATAAATAAGTAAATAAATAAAATAAAATAAACAAACAAACAAACAAAAAAACAAATAATAAAATTGATACTGATGAAGATGACATGATTTACCTTTGTAAAATGTACAGTGAAGTTTTTAACAGCTAAACTGACGGTGTCGACATAAGCAGACCTCACTATGTGCAAACATCCATCATTGCCTGCGTAAGCAAGAGGAAGAAGTTTCGTAGCTTCGTCAAAGAAATCCTGAACAGCCTGGAGTAAAAATATTTATAAAAAGTAAAAATTTTATTTATGTGAACTTGAAATAAATGTATAAAATATGGTACAAAAATTCTTTTTATCAAGTCTTAATTTAGATAACTTTACAAGTATAGTGATGATGTTTTATGCCTCTATTTTAAACTGGTTAATATACAAAAAGAAACTAGTGAAATGAATTTGCTTTCATTTTTGTAAGTGAAGAATAATTAAACTGCAAAAAGACTTCTTGACTTGAAAAGAAGGAATTCTTTGTTTGTATGTTCACATGTATTTTATATACATAGTGTGTGTGTGTGTGTGTGCGTGCATGTGTGCACAATTGCATGCATATTATAACACATGTGTGTATAATGCCATAAATTTTATAAACTTTGACTGCAGCCTATGTAAAGTAACAACAACAGATATTAATAACAGTAATTCATCCACCTTCGAAATGACTTTAGGATAATCGTGTTTTCCACCATGCATTAATCTGTCAACAGGTTTCGTCTCCACAGAGTTGGACTTTTCCCAGTCCTTGGACTCTGAGTCAAGTCCATTCTTCATGGTCAAGTGAAGCATGTCTTCAATGATGCGCGACAGGTCAGAAGCTATTTTCTTAAAGCTGAGTCTCCAGTCCCAGTGTAAACGATCTTCTGTCTTCATTCTTTCAATAACTGAAATATTTTTTAAATCATAATAAACTAAAAAATGAAACAGGCATTTTACTGATACAATTATTTGCTGTTTCACTTGATTTACTCAAGTTTTTATTACTATCTTTTTTTCTTCTTTAAAAAATCACTGTCTTTTAACTTGTTTTAAGATGTTATTTTCTTTTTTTTCTGTTGTTGAAGTTTTGTTTAATCGTTAATCTGAATATACAGAGCACGTCTTATTAACTAACAAAATAGCTAATAAAAATGTTAATATTACAAAATAAAATCAAAACTTTTCAAAAACTAATACTTTTTTTTTTTTAATATTACTCTTCTTTATAATTCACTGAAGCCAATATTGGAATTATTAAGAAGAGAAACAGCTCTCATTATCGAATAACATCATAATAAATAATTTAACATTAGCCAGATCAAAGAATTTTGCAGCACAATTGAAAAATACCGTTAGACAGAACATAACAGCTGATTATTTATCTTTTATAAATTAAAATATAAATTAAAAAAAAGAAAAAGAAAGAAAGAAAATAAAGATAAAACAGAAGATACTTTTTGGTGTTGGTGTGTTATTTCCAATCAGAGTTGTCACAGACGGTGTACCAGATGAACTGATGTTTGTGTCACTGTTGCTGTGAGATCCTAGGTTCACTGAGTGGCGTTCCAGCTCAGGGCTTGAACTTGGTTTGAGGACTCCTGTTAAAAAATGAAAATAAATGTTATAAAATAACATAATTGTATCTTAATAAATTTAGACATGTCTGATACTGACATAAAGTATGTTACAATACAAACATGTTAATAATTAAATAGTATGTGTATGTACACACATTTTTTATATATATCTACATACATACATACATACATACATATATATACATATATAGATATATATAATATATATATTTTATACATACATACACACATGAATATTTAAGTCACAGAGCAAATAAACAGTCAGAAAATATTTTATATATATTTCCAAGTCTTTTCGTGTTTTTTTAAAAACTCATGGCAGTCACTGATAATACTGAAATGAGCTGATAATATCGAATCTCACAAACTTACCTCTTAAACTGCCCTTGCGTTTCTTTTTCTGTCCTGATATCCCAGCAACATTCCAAGATGAATTTTTAAGCAGTTTGAAAATATGATTTTCAATGTGCAAGAACGAAAGAACTATTTCCAACAAAGAATCCACACACTCTTTTGGCATCAGCATATGGTTCAACAACGAACTCTCCTGTGGTCCTTGGTTACCATGGAGACTGTTACTACGGACACCAGCAATTACTATCATGCTGTCCAGGCTCTGTGCCTGACCTTTCAGCAGATTTCCTGAATTTCCACTGTTGATTCCCAGATCACTCTGAGACTGTGAAAACAATTTACTTTTGGCATCAGCAATTTCATCAGAAATTTCTTCCACCAGCAACGTCATTTCATCCGAGTATTTCTCCAAGTAAAGGTCATGCAGAGCTTTGAAGACGCTGGTCACCTTGGTGAACATTCCTGTGTTGAGGACGATGAAGTCTTCATTGATCATGCTGATGATGAGGTCGGCCATGGCATTGCAGTGTTTCGTCAGCAGATAGTTCACCTGCTCTGCCTGCACCTCTGGCAGCATCTGACTCAGCTGTTTCTGCAGCTCCTGCGTCCTGACGCCGCGGTAACAGTGCCAGGCATCCTCGTCCGTCGCAATGACTCGCAAGCTCTGAAGAAAATGAAGTCTCTGGTTGGCAACGATGTTGGAAGGATTCTCCGGTCTGGTCAGCGGCAGCTGGGACAGCTTGTTCAGGAAATGTTTTTTCAAATGTTCGGCGATTCTGTTCCACTTCTGCTCAATGACCTGGTCACTGCTGTCAATGACCATGTTAATTGATGCCATTGACATGACGGTTGGGTCAATGCCAGAATTGCGCAGAGGCAGCAACAGTCCTTCATCCGAAGACAGCAGCAGAATCTCCTGTAAAACAGCTTCCTCACTTCCAGGACACTGTTCCAATGTCTTGTACTAAAAAAAAAAAAAACCCAGTAGTATCCATTATCATTGTCACTGACAATCAATGGAACATAAGCATTTGAAGCTAATAAAAGGATAACAATATTTTGTAGTTTTCTGACTAACTAAATGTCTAAATATTTTTTTTTTTTAAAACAAAGAATGTAATCAATATTTTTAATGTATTCATTTTAATATGAGATCACACTGTATAAAACATAAAAGTTTAAAATTAACATACACTTCAAATGATGAATGTATGACAGAATAGATTTTGGGTCCAAATACTAGAGGAGCAAATGCACACACTCCTCATCAATATTTTTGACAATTTTACAAAAACCTTCTACTTACAAGGTAGGAAAGCATTGCTGTGACATCCTCTATCTCTGGATCATAACAAGAATCTTTCTCTAAAACATGACTGTTGAGCATATGAGCGAGGCCCTCTTTGGGTGTGGAGAAACATTTTCCCCAGGCAGATCATTGGTAAAGTTCAAAATGGACTTGAGACAAGTGTCCAATCTGTAAGACAAAAATATATATATGTTTTAATTGTGTCTGTATGTATGTCTATATATATATATTAATTTTTTTTTTTTTTTTAATACTAAAACATCATTCAATAACATGCATGTGAAATTACCAAATACTGGAATAAAATTATAAATAATAATAATTAGAAGAACACCAATTGAAATATAATAATATTAATACGAAATAAATTATAATTTTTAAAATAATAGCAATTTATTCTATTGAAATAAAAACAAATAAAAATAATAAAAAAAATAATAGCAATAATAATATTAAAATATATTTTATAGCACAGCATCAAAGACATTGGGGACAGACACATAGACAGTCAGATGGATGGACAAATAGATACATATATAGAATGATATAGATCTACAAATATATAGTAGCCAATAATATTTTATTGTTATCATATAGAGAATAAAGAACATTAATCATACATACTCTTTTGTTGTTTCTTCAAGCTTCCTATCAAGACTATGAAGATACAAATCAAGCACTGCAGGACCAGGTGATATACCATCTTTCAGAAGAACATTAAATGGGGGTAATTTATGGATATCATCAATACACAGTTTTGATGCTGCCATCTTAATATGTATGCCTGTTCTTTCTTCTTAATTAACTAATAACTGCTATTTTTGACCATGAGTGTTTGTCTGAAAGAGAAATTATTTCAGTAATTTTAATATAACAACTTTTAAAATTATATATTAGAGAGCGAGAGAGATGTCACAATCCAATAATCATTTTATCATAATCATATAATGATAAATCATCATAATCATGATGATGTGATTTGATAAATGGAAGCGAACATGTGGTTTAAATCTGTAAAATAACGTAAGTGAAAACAATTATTTTTTAAATTAAAAGTGTTTACAAATATTACACTTAATGACTTCTCTTTATTATTATTATTATTATTATTATTATTATTATTATTATTATTATTATTATTATTTAGTTTTTCTTTCTTTCTTTCTTTAATTATTATTATTTTTGTTTATTTATTTAATAATTAAGAAAATACATTTTATGTAGTACTGATATAATCTTTGCTTTTTCTACATACTGACCCTGAATTGCTATCCAATCATCTTTTCGTTCAATCAAGAACACAATTTACAAACTAACCGAGTTCACGTCAAAATCTCCCCAGCGCTCAGTTGCTTCGGCCATTACTATTTCTCTCGTTTAATTTCCTTCTTTTTCTTTGGAGTAACTGTGCTTCGTTTAATTATCTCCCTTTTGAACCAGATTGAATCATGGAGGTGGTTGACGTTGCTGTTATAGGAGGGGGTGTCGTTGGGTGTGCAGTTTTGTTTGAGCTCACATCATCCGGATACAACTGCATATTGCTGGAAAAAAATGAACATCTTGTATCCGAAGCCAGTGCAGGAAATAGGTGACAGTGTGCATTCGAATTAATTTTTTATTTTTATTTTTTAATTATTCTTTAATTTTTATTAACACCTTTAAGTGTAACCTTTTCTAAAAAAAAAAAAAAAAAAATAACATGTTGTATGATTGTATAAAATAGTAAATTAAGTAGATAATGGAATACCTAAGTTTAAATATTTTTTATTAATAATAATAATAATAATAATACATTTTTAATAATATTATTATATTAATATTTTATTTATTTTTATTATTAATATTTTTATTTTATTTATTTTTAATTTTTAATTTTACCCATTAGGTTTATATGTATAATAATCTATTTGGTAACCTTAATATTTTACAAAATTTGAAAGGGAATTGTTTGTACTGAATTTTCTCTTTATTTACTTAGAGGAAGAAGTAGAGGCAGTTTGACCTTGTTCTAAAGTAAACAAATTGTGCTGAAAAGACATTTTCTGGCATTAAAGAGTGATTCAGCACTCACAATTGTTCTGCATTTGAATAAAGTTTAGCAGAAAAATTAACTATGTCTAATTAAAAAAAAATATATATTCCTGAATGTCTTTCTTTTAAATTTAAATATAATAAGAAATGAGGTGTAGATTTTGTTATCAGAGAATCTGTTAATATGTGAAATTCATTGTAAATGTGTCCCAATTCTATACCAGTCAATAAACTTTCTGTTTACACTGACACACATTTTTATCTTGACTAGCTTCTTGTCATGTTATTCTGCACGTAAAACTGTATAATTTATAAATACACAGAAATTTAATATTTTATTCAGGAACATTAATTTTAAGGGTTTTTGACTACATGTACTTTAACATATAATTAAAGGTGTTATAACTTTAATACTTTGCATAGAAAGTGTGTGTCTGTGTTAGTTTGTGTGTGTGTGTGTGAGTGCATGCATACATGTGTGTGTGTCTGTATGTGTGTGTGCATGTAGTCTGCGTGTGTCTGTGTGTGTGTGTGTGCATGTAGTCTGCGTGTGTCTGTGTGGTGCATATATGCATGCATGTGTGTGTGTATGCATGTATGTATGTATGTGCGTGTGTGTGTATTTGTGTATGTATGAGTATGTGTGTGTGTGCATGCATGTGTGTGTGTGTGTCAGCTTATGCACTTGCACCTTAGATAACTAATATGAATGGATCTATATTTCAAAGTTACATTAATATAATTATAGCAAGAAGCTGCACAAACAGAAAACTTTAGTCACATTAGGCTTAGCTTTATTCTAGTCTGAATTAAGACTATTATAATCCTCCCACAATTTTCTCAGTGTTAATAGTAATTACATTTTGCACACAGTATAATTTTAGTGTAACTTCACTTTTGCAAGAGAAAGTTGTAGCTGACTCACTGAGACATGATGGTTCACATGATCATTCTTCTCAAAGTGTATCTATTCAGCTATTTCCCATTCTAACAGGTGCTCCAAGACTAATGTTATCAAGAAATATGATGTGTGCTTTCCTGTTTTAAGGGAAATTTCTTATAAAAACTAAAATACCTTACTTCAAACTGAAAATAAAATAACCTATTCCTTGGTTGCAACAAGATTCTTCTGAGTTCTTGACTGTATGATGATGCTACATAGTATAGATGTAGATTTAAAATGTCTGAAGTATGTCCTTAAATAAAATCTTTCTTTCTTTCTCTCCTGCCTTCATTCAGTTTTAGCTTAATTTCAGAATAATTAGCATGTTTTGGGTGTTATTGTTGTTGTTTTACTTCTCTGTTTATTGTTGCCCTTTTTTATTTTATTTGTTGTTGTCATTATTGTTGATTTTATTGTAGGCTCTTTTGGGGCATAGTGGACTTTTTTAAAGTAATATTTATTTTTATTTGTTGATATTTTTATATTTTCATTTTTTTTTATAAAGTAGAGCACTAAAGAATAATGTATAAGGTAGTTAAATTTGAGTAAAAAAACAAACAAATTAAAAATTATAAAATAATAAGAAATAAAAAGAATAAAGAATATTTAAAAAAATGTTTATTGATTTATTTATTTATTTGTTTACAGTGGCATGCTGCACACTGGGTTTGATGCCCCCATAGGCAGTCTGGAACTGTCTTGTATAAAGGAAAGTCTGAAGAGAATTGTCAGTGTGTTTGAAAAACTTGGCATTCCTTTTAAACAAATAGGTGCCAACATGGTGGCCTGGGATGATGACGAGGTAATTCTATATTTTAAAAGATATATTTATGTGTAACAAATGAAAGAATGTTAATTATTTTGTTTGTTTGTTTGTTGTTCATCTTTTTTTTCTTCTTTTTTTTTACATTTAAGAGAAAAACATTATCTGCTGTAATTATGAATTGTTTTTGGATTCATTTGGTTGTACCAAAACACGATTATATATTTAAAGAATAGTAGAGTTATTTTTCTTAAATTATTAATTAAATGATTATTTTCTGCTTCAGTAATTTCATTACATTATTAATTATATAAATTAATTTATTTATTTATTTATTTATTTTATTTTATTTTATTTTATTTTATTTTATTTTATTATATTCAATTATTTTATTTTAATTTTAATTTTAAATATTTCAATTTTTTTTTACTGTTTTAGGTGCAGCAGTTGTACAACATTCAAAAAGAATCAAAACAAAAAGGTTGTTCAGATGTGTTCATTTTAACAGCTACACAACTGTTGCAAAATGAACCATTTTTGAATCGCTCAGCAAAAGGAGCCTTGTGGATCCCAGG
>CM022669.1:19018590-19176090 GCA_012295275.1 Chrysomallon squamiferum
AGAATTCAGTTTTGTAAATTCTGAATGTTTGTCATTGATGGTGGGTTCAGCAGAAGAGAGATATTTCTTTTTCCTTTTTTTAATTTTGTTTTAATTTAATTTTATTTTATTTTTATTTATTTATTTTTTTTTTTTTTTTTTTTTTGTTATATTAATTAATGTGAGAAAGGCTTGTAACACAAAAATTCATTATTGCAAACTAAATTGTTAATATTTTGGACAATAGTTCAAGAATCATTTGGGAGTCATTTTTTTTTTTTTCTTTTACTTTTTCTTTTTATTTATTTTATAACTTTTTTTTATTATTAATGGGGGTTTTTTGTTGTTGTTTTTTTAATTGATATTTAATTTTGATTTATTGAATTATATATATATATTTTTTTTTATTCTGTATTATTACTATTGATTAGTGTTATAATATCCAGACTTTTTTTTTTTAAATGTATTTCTTCTTTTATCCCATCAGTTATACACAAATGTTTTTAGACATATTCAGCTGATTTCAACAAGTGAGTCTGACTCAAACATTTCTTAGTCTCTTGATCCAGGGTGGCACATATATGACAAAATATATCTGAAATGAAAGACAGATCATGCCATAGTCATTGAAAAAAATAAATCTGAATACATGTTAACTTATTATTGCTCTTTCATACAAATATTTATTACAAGTAACCATGTCAAAATAATCTGTCTCTGATGTTTTTTCACCTCATACTAAAGTGAGGTGAAATTTGTATCCACTGAAACAAATAATTAATATTTTTATTACGCTGCAAATGAAAAAGAAACCAAATATGTTGTTATCCAAAGTATTAGCAATTTATGTTTGAGAAAACTATGTTAAACACACACATGCATGCACACATAAACACAAATTTCTTAATGTGTACCACTAAACTGATATACTTTGCTTATTTCAAATGGTTAACTGACAGGCTGGATGCTGGCATTCAAAAATATATATATATAAAATTACCTCTAATGTTAAGTTAGTTACTTTCAGTCCATGAAAAAATAATAAAACATCCATTATTTCAAGATTATTTCCAGGCTTGGATCTGCAACAATATAGTTTGCTATTCCACATCATTGTTGTCAAAAAAATATGGTAACAGATTTCAAAATCAAATCTGTCAGAAAAATAGTCCATAAATATGTGTGGGTGTTTTATTAAAGAATTATGTGTTTGAATAAATTCTATTTTTAATTTTTTTTTTTTTTTTTTTTTTTTTTTTAAATAAATTCAGGTCAATAAATAAATAAAAACAAATGATTAAATGTACCTCAGATTTATCATTATTTATAGTGAATTTAGCTGAATAATTTTAATGATTTAAAACCTGATGTGTGTAAATACAAATAGCCCAGTCCAGGCTCTGTTGAATGAAAGGAGTTGACTGTGTCACAGGTCGGCCTTTTTGGTGACCATTCAGAGGGTAGGAGGGTTAAACTGAATAAAAGAAACATGCTTTTAAACTTAAGAAATTATTCAAAAGAAAAAAATACCCACAAATATGGCTGTCATGCTGGAAATACACTTTATGTCGTTGATGGATTTACTAAAACAATTCTCATTTTAAATGGAAAAACAAGTGCAAAAATGGAATTTTTTTTTTTTTATTAAGTATTTGTAATAAAATATTTGAAATAAAAGATTATTTGTTACTGTATAATTTATAATTCTAACAATATGTTTGTTAATATACCACATTAAATATTTTGAAAAGCATTTTGCATTTAAAATTATTTTTGAAGTCAAATTCAAAAGTTGAAAATCAGGTGTTTATGTAGGTTTCGTTTATTTTTATTTTTTTATTTTATTTATTTTATTTATTTTATTTTATTTTTTCTGTTTATTCACTTTAACAACATTAAAACAAGGTGTAATCGATAGTTTAAAAGCTAAATAACTAGTATCATATTTCTATGAGTTATTTATGCTTTTATATGATATCAAATTAAAATAATCAGAATATTTCATTAATATTAATAAACAAGATTTAATATATTACAATTATAATAATTATTTCAATATTAATAATAATCATTTGTAATATAATCAGTTTCAATATTACATTAATAATAATCAGTTTTTATATTACTGATGCAGTTCATATAATAACTAGCTTTTTATATAATTTATATATATTTCAAAACCATTTTCATCTGGTATGGACACAGTCTATGTTTTTGTTTAGAAACATTATTACTATTATTAGATTTATTATTATTATTGTTACTATCAATTTTTATTTTTGTTATTGTTGTTGTTATTTATTATTATTATTAATAATATTATTATTATCATTATTAAGACATATGTACATCTTCAATGAAATTCTTTCATACTCATTCATTCTATGTCGACATTTGTTATTCACAGTTACCATTTAAATTCTCCAAATATTTTCCCCAATTTAGCAATTTTTTTAATTATTATTTCATTCAAGAATACTTGTGATAAATGTGAATAATTATATGCATAATTACACAGGCACATTGAAAAGTTTAGAATTCTGCAGAATCACAACACATTTTCATTGATTTATGTTGATTTTATTTTGAATCTTTAGAGCAATGACTGACTGTTTTATTGACAAAAATTAAACAAAAATGTTATCCAGGTGTTTTTAATTAGTCATTTTGATTTATCATTATGGAATAAAATTATTTTTATGCTGTTGAATGTTTTGTTATTATTGTTGTTGTTACGTGCAGTAGTGTTGTTTTTGTCTAGAAATTATCGTTATTTAAAAAAAAAAAAATAATAAAAATAACAGGAAAAAGCATGTATACAGAAAATAACAATAAAAAAAAAAAAAAAAATGGTGCAGCAGGCTTTTGTTCATTATTAATGTCTTAATGTGTGTGTGTGTGTATATATATATACACACATATATGCACATATTATTATTCATGATGATTTTATTTTATTTTATTTATAACTTTTTTACATATATTGATGATAAAGTTTACTACACATTGTGTGATAAAAGTTTCTAATAATCAGTGAAAATAAATATTTATTTACTGGTAAAATTCTTTAAAACAATAATATGAATAAATGAAATGCATATTTACAGATATGAAAGGCCATAAAAACATAAATAACTCGCTTTGATATTCTCTAATATATTCTGTATTGTATATATACATATTTATTTATTTATTTTTTATTTTTTTTATTTTTGGTATTTATTTATTTACTTATTTATTTATTTTGTGCATATTGTATATATAATTTAGGTTTTTATCTGTTTAGTCAAATTCGCAGACATTTTTTATATTGTAGACTGCAATTTTTGTTTTGTTGTAGTTTAAAAGTTATTCTCAACCCACAGAATTTTCTTGCAAAATCCTCTTTTTTATTTTTTTAACCCAGCTCTTCCCATTCTGATTATGCAGTTGTATATTTTTGTTGTAGTAGCAGTTGTTGATGCTGCAGCCATTTTACAACATTATGCAGGACAGAAAGGACTGTTGAAAACATCAATGAAAAAAATGGAGAAACAAATTGTGAAACGTCTTGGTAAATATTCTTCTTCTGGTTATTAACATGAAGTAAAATCAATGAATGTTTATTAGCCACACAAAATATATTTACTTTTGCTGGTGATTAAGTGTCGGATGCTTTATGTTCATTTATTATTTTCTTTATTTATGAAATGAGAAAGAAAATTGAATCCTACAATCATTTCATCATCAAGAAACCTTTCTTTTTGTATATCGTATTCATGACAGTATGAATAAATGACTGTACAATAATCTTTACATTTCCAAGCTGTTAATTTGTTAATCTTTCTTGTTGTGTTAAAATTTATTATTATAATTTATATTTAATAATTAAATTATGCAATAGAAAATAAATTGTTGGTGGTTTTTTGGTTGTTTTATTTTTTATATTTTATTATTTTCTGTATTTGAAAACTGAGTATTCATTTACTTTAGATCAAGACTATAAGGATAGTGATGACACAAACAATGAATTAAGAAGAGGGACTTATGAAGATGCCTTACTTTTGTTTAATGACAACAAACCAAAATTTGTTCTGTCCATCATGGAGGGATCAGTACAAGTAGGGTTTAGGTAAATATTACACTTTTCTTTCCTGTGCAGTATTAGATTCACACACACACCCTCGTTTTGCCACTCCTCTCTCTTTCTCCTTTATCTCCGTCTCCCTCTTCTCTCTCTGTCTTTCTCTCACTCTATTGCTTTCTTTCTTTTCTCTCACTCTTCTCTCTAATCTCTTTTTCTGTCTCGCTTTCTCTGTCTTCTTTCTGTTTTCTCTCATTCTCATTCCAGCTCCCTTTCTCTCAATCTGTTTTCAAATTTCTAACAAAAAGATTAAATTCTGCTTATATAAAAATCTTAATCATTGTAGAAGAGTTAGACTTTGGTTTGTTGTTTTTTTGTTTTGTTTTGTAAATGTTTAAACATCTAAGAACAAAAATAAATAAATCAATAAAAATAAAAAATTATTTGTCTAATAAAATAAAATATATATATGTTTATATTTATTTATTTATTTCATTTTATTTTATTTTATTTTATTTTTAAATGAAAAACACTGAAGTTCAAGACTGGATTCTCACACAACAATAAAGATAATTCGCAGGCATGATGGAAAACCTTATTTTGAGAAGACATTTACTTATAACGATTATGTCTATCGCCATAGAATTACATTCAGTAGTACTTAATTAAATATTTTATTCATTTGCAATAAAATATAAAACAAAATCTTTTTCTTACGTTTGTTCTCATTATATTTTGATCTTTGAATTTTGTTTGCAGAAAAGAAATTCTAATTTGTATATATGTATTTAAAGGTTTAACTTCCTTTTGAACGTGTATGTGTGTGTGTGTTATTTAAAACAAAAAATTTGGTATTTATATCTCATATCAGTGACCACAAAGGAATCACTTCATGTTGTATCTGTATCTGTCAATCCTCTCACTTCTGCCTTTTTGCACACAAGCATCTGCATAAAAACACTCTTTGAGTCTTTTATATTTACATGTAATAAACACACATTCACATTCATGGGAACATCAACCCAGGAACATGAATATGTGCACACCCCTATAGGTACACTCACACACACATACATACACATACATATACACGATAAACAAAAGTAATGATGGATTACGAGTTATTCATTGGTTTGAAGTTGATTTTATTTATCAAAAATGTAAACCTTTATTTAATCTCTTTTTATCATTAAATTAAATTTTATCATTTTAATTTTTATCTGTCAGAACTTAATTTTATCAGATTTTATTTTATCTTATCAGTCACTTTTAACCATTATAAGTTTATCTGCCTATTTTGTTTTTATCGATCTTATTCTGTTTGTTTTATTTTGTCAATGAAAAACACCAGATTTATTTTACAAAATCTCTTTGAAAAAGAAGTATTTTGAGTCTAAATAAAGACTTCATCCTTTTATTTCTTCTTCCTTTATTATTTTTGTTTATTTAACATCGTGTATTTGCAAACACAGTTATCTCAATGATCAGTGAGCACAGAAAAATGACAAAAAATAATAAATAAACTTTTGATTTACTTATTTTATTACTGTTTTTAACAGTACTATTTAACAAACAAAAATAAACAACAAAAAATATCGATTTGAAAATGTACCAACATATTTAGTCTATTAGTAGCAACATGTGCGCTTAGTGAAAAGAAATTATTTTTTTGTTTGTTTTAATGTCTTTTAGAAGCATCTGAAATGCATTTATTTAAACTAACTGTACACAAACAAATTTAACAAGAAAAAAAAATTGATCACAATGAAGTATACAAAAATGTATTTATCTTATTTCCTACTTCTACGGATGCACAATTTTAACAAGAAACAAAACATTTATTTAAATGTTATTATGTTTTTAGGCTGTTTGTTTCATTCAGTGCAGATAACAGTTTATAACAAAAATAAAATGGCCAGTGGGAAGTGAATAAAATAAATAGATTATACAAGAGTCTAAATAACAAATTTGTATAACACCACAACTACAGAAATTTAATTATCAAATAATGATTAATATCAATCAGTGTTCACCAAATGAGGAAGCAATTACGGATATAGGTTTCAAGGCCATAAGATGGTAACCTAAATCAAACATTATATTTTGACAATAAGAACAAAAGCCTGTTTTAAGTAAATACTAATTCTTTAGTCCAGCTTTTTAATTCTTTTTCTTTTTACCAGCAGAATGTTTACTTTTTTGAGTATGATAAGTCAGTATGTGTTTTTTCAAAACTCCGTTTGTGGAATATTTTCTTCCACAAATACCACAGCCATAGGCTTTTTCTTGTTCGTGGTATCTCATGTGTATTCGCAGACTTTTGCTGCTTTCAAAAGATTCTGAACATTTCATGCAAACAAACGGCTTCAACTGGTTCAAACCTTCTGTGTCAATAACCTCTTCATCAGCATCATCATCATCAAGTGAACTACAGTCTGAACTTTTCTTTGAATTTTTATCACATACAAGAGATTCAGATGTTTCCAGATCTGGTGAATCCACTGTTCTAACAGAAATGCCTTTTGATTCTTTTTGCCCATTCTCAGAATGAGCAGTATTTTCATTACAGAATACACTTCCTGGTTGAATTTTATCATCAGGTTTATTTGTGATTTTCTCCAGTTCTGAAACTGTTTCTGTAGATAAAGCAGGACTTTCCCATTTACCAGCAGAAAGATCAGTGTGTGATGACTGTTTGGTGTCTTCAAGTGATGACAGCAACAGTTTGCTAAATGTCATAGTTCTGGGTTTTTCTTTGTCATCTACATCACCTACAGACTGCAAGATATGTCCACGATTATCCTGCCCTGAATAAAGTAACGACTGATCAGCAGACATGTTTTTCTTCATCGCTGATTTGTAGCTAAGTTGACGTAGCAGATTACTGAGATTGTACGATCCAGGAGAAACTAAAGATTTAACATTAGCTTGGGTTGGCAAACTGTGTTCAACTGTTACTACTGGTTGGCCATTTTGCATGATTACAGAAGACAGATTTTGACTTGATGAATTGTCAGTGTTTTCTGTTTTTGTGTGATGACTCTTACACAACTGCTGCAGGAGCAAACTGCTACTCTTTGGCATGGAGCAGCTGGTGGATCGAGTTTTACTTTGAAGCAAATTTGACGCCCAGAAATCTGACCTAGAAGAACATTCTGAAACATGAGAGCCTGACTTCAAAACTGGCTCAGTTCCTAATACAGACATTTTTAAAGTTTCTCTTAACGTAGTGGAATCAGAGACATTCAGTGGTTCTTTTTTTATAACCAGACCTGAAGATGCTGTACAAGTAGTTTCTTTTGTTTCAGATAAAATTCCCAAAGGCTCTTCTGAATCCACTGGTTCACTTTTTACAGATATTCCCTTCCCAGACAACATTTTATGTAGCACAGAATTTTGTATCCCCGATTCACATGTCTGTTTCTTTTCAGGAAATGTTGTCAATTCACATCCAAATGTTTTGTCTTCAACAATCTCAGAATGCAGCTCAGTGGATGGAATACTAAATTCTGAGCTCTCTTGAGCAAATGTAATTCGTAGATTTTTGTCTATTTCATCATTCTCATCACTGTATTTGGAATCTGTATTTTCGCAATCTCCGTTCATCTGTTCTGATGTACTGGAAATCATTTTGGAATCAAGTAATTTATGACTATAACAATTTTGGCTTACGGGAATTTCAACTGGTTCTTGTTTAATAAAAAGATTTTCAGCTGATTGTGAAATCTCCTGTCCTGACTCCTTCAGTTTCTTTGAATCTGTACATGATTCAGAAGATATCATAGACATTAGATGATCATTTAAATCATCAGGTGGTTCTGTTTTCACTAAAACACTGTCCAGTAAATGATTTGCATTTGAAGAATCTGTGTGATTATTTTCCATTTCACCTGTTGATGAATCAGAAATATTTCTAGTGATCTTCTTCGGTTTACCTTTACGTCTGTGAGTTGAAAGAATAGGTGTTCCTTGGTTATCTGCATTTTCAGTATTTTTCTCTGATTTATTATCAGTTTGCTTTGAACCAAGAAGAGCATCAAGCAATATCCTGTAACAGTTATTTTTTGGAGAGTT
Source organism: Chrysomallon squamiferum (assembly GCA_012295275.1). Classification (NCBI taxonomy): domain Eukaryota; kingdom Metazoa; phylum Mollusca; class Gastropoda; order Neomphalida; family Peltospiridae; genus Chrysomallon; species Chrysomallon squamiferum. The sequence continues at coordinate 19,026,707 of CM022669.1, forward strand.
CGACTTATCTCTGTGTTCTCTACTGTCCCTATCATCACTTTCCATAAGTAACATTCTCTCTTCTTTCGAGTGGCCAATGTTTTCACTGATACTGGAATTCAAAGTTTCTGTTCTTTGTGGTGCAGTGGAATTATCAACAGGAGTAACACCCACTAGTTTAACTTCACACCACTCACAAACTCTCCACTGTTTAAAAACAGCAACACCTTTGTCAAACGATGGCAGTCTGAGACTAACTGTTGCAGAACTTCTTCTTTTGCAGATATCACAATCAACTTCTTCCAATTTTGCCAGTCTCACATCATCAGAAGGTCTAATTTTTGAACACGATGGCCTGTTTATTTGAAGTAGGTCACCAATGGGACTGAATCCTATACCTGCAGCATTTCTCTCCCCTGTTTTCGTAACTGAAGCAGTTGGCAGTCTTCTGGAACTTTGTGATGACGCTACATTTTGAGAGTTGGCATGTGCCTTCTTCAACATGGCCATTAGCAGTGATGATGCACTTCCTGAAACAATGTTGCCAGTCTTGTCAATTGGAACAGGAGAGTTAAGCAGACTTTCATTCGACATGGAAAGACTGTCACTGTTGTATTGAATAATTGGGTTAGGACTATTTATACTGGTCAGTTTCTCTGATGATGAATCTGCTTTATTCATTAGCAAAGCCTGCAGACTTGGACTAAAGAAGATTCCTTTTGATCTCTGACTCTGTAAATTATTGTTCAGACTGGCTGATGGAGGTGTTTCTAAGATATTTCTCAGAATAGTTTTGGACTGTCCTCCACCTGCTGCTTGAGGACTTTTCACAAAACCCACTTTTTGACTAGAACCACCAGAAGCAGCTTTTTCGGAGGAGCCAAACACTGACTTCACTCCATGAGTGGAAGAGTACTCATTAGCTGCCGTTCTTCGCTTTCTTCTCTTCGTTCTTTTCTTCACACTGTTCTTCCTTCTTTTGCCTGGAAGCCACTCACAGTCATCACTAGATATTGTGTCACTGTCAGCCACATCATCAGCTTCGTGTTCTGGTTTGTACTCCTCATCTTGGGATTCATAACAAACAGTCTCCTTGTCGACACAACTTGTTGTCATCTCGTCAGCAGAATATTTTTCATTTTCGTTGGCAGAAGACAGCAAAATAGTCGAGATATGCTGGAATATCTTTTTCTTTCTTTTCCATTTTGGAATCTGGCAAATACATTGCTGAAGAAAAAAAGTAATTTAAATGCAGTTTACTAGAATGTAATTAACAATTGGGATGTTATAAAATAATTATAATATTATTAACAACAAACTTAATTATATATAACAAGAAAATATATTATTTACTATTCAGATATCATTTTTCTATGTTTCAGTATAGAAAGTTATTTGTTACTATTACTTTTGCTTATAGTATTACCATTACTACTAATACAACTATTACTATTACTAGTCAAATAATACTGTTACTACTACAATTACTACTACCACCACCACCACTACTACTTCTATTATTATTATATATTTTGTCTTTAAGCCGTTATTATTGGAATAAGTTTTAAATGTGACTTTTAATTGAACACATACATACATTTATTAAACAAACAGGGAGTTTGTAAAAATTATTATTTTCAAAATTTAATTATAAAAATAATTAAAAGGTTTTTATTAAATTAGTTTTACTAATTATTGTGTAGCCCTTCAACCAGATGTGTTAATTTCATTAAATATTTGAAACTAACTAACACATATGAATGTAAGTATATGTAAATAAATAAGATACCTGATATACAAAATGAAGTCAATGCCTCACCTAATTATGTAATAATACTGAAATTTGTTTTTGCCTCTCTATTATCTGTCTTTCAGCATGAAGAAGAATTCAAAATTTAATTAGTGTGCATGTTGGCATGGGTAGTTATATTAACATGCTTCATTTATAAAGTTTGTCCAGTCGAAACCTTGAAAACCAGCATCAAATCCTTTTGGTGTCCACTTTAGTATACATCAATGGCCTTTGGTACCACATGAGTTATTTTTAGAATGAAAGTTAGGGCATACCAATACGTGTTTAAGGAGATATGATGCAAAAAGGCAAGTATATATGTTTATTAAAATATGTAACTGCTATGCAATAAAATTAAACAAGCTTCAAATGGTATTTTACTGGAACAAGAATAAATAATAGCAAAACTTAAAAACTTAAAAATTTGGTTTGCAAAACTTGAAATTTTTATATTTTTCATAATTTTATATATTTATTACAATTAATTTTACCACCAAAGGGGTGGAACAAAAAAAAAAAAAAAAAAAAAAGAGAGAGAGAGAGAAATATAATAAAAGCTAAAACAAAATATATTTAGCAAATGGAAAGAAAATATTTAATATAAAGAATTCAAACATTAGTTATTAAATCAACTGCTAATAATATTATTAAAAAAAAAAAAATATTCAATAAATATTCAATTTTCATGCAGAGGTTGTAAAATATTTGTCTTTTGAATATGTCACCAAAAGACATAAATGTTTTTGAATAATATATGAAACATGTTTTATTTGTATGTCTTTATAGGGTTAAAAATGATTTTTTAAATATATAACAATAATATTATTATCCAAAAAAAAAAAATAATAAAAAGATATTTCAATAATTCTTAGATTTCTTCTTCTTCTTTATTTATTATTTTTTTTTTTTAGATATCTTAATACTTCTGTTTAATTTTGAATGATTTTTCTTATTTCTGTTTTGTAATTTGTCATTCCATTATTAATTATTTATTCATGTATTTATTTTTCCATTTTTGTATGTGTATGTGTAATTTATTATTTGTGTTTCTGTTATTTCCTTTTATTTAATTATTGCATTATTTATTTTTAATTTGCTTTATTTATTACTCCATTTCTTTCTTTTTTTTTTTTTTTTTTTTTTTTTTTTTTTTTTAAATTTATTTTTACCCCATTTATAAAATTTAATATATATTATACTGGAAATAAACGTACAGATATTTTAAAAGCAAATTTTTTACATTAATGTCAAAACTAGTTCAAAATACTGTCAAGCTTCTGAGCAGTAACCTATTTTAAAGGACAAAGGTCAAGGACATTCAGTGCAGAAAAGGCACATTTCCCATTCGCGAAAACTAGACTTATGAAACGATCAAAAGTAACAAATAAATACTATCATTTTAAAACGAAATTTCACTTAAAAACAGATACGTACCTTTCATCTAAGCCACAGTTCAAAATGATCACATTTCATCGGTAATATTTATCCAATTTTAAATTGTCACCAGTACGAATATCCAAACGTGTTGTTTCTCTGGCCAACAGGATCTGTATTTAGGTCAAGGTATTTTATAATGAATAAAGGCAAAGTTCACGGGTCAAAGGTTAAGGATGTTGAAACGAGTATTGATTATTTTCAAGCGATAAATCTATGAAAAGTAAAATGTATTACCTAAGTTACTGGATTTACCAGAGCTGCCTAAAATATAAATAAAACAAAATTAGCTATAGCCTAGTGTAGGCCCTATATTCATAATATTGTTTTCTACTTTATACTTCGTTGCCGTTTTCCGTGTTCTAAAATTTTAAATGATTAATTAATTATTACTGTTCGTTGTTTATGATGATGATATTTTAGTGTTGTCTGTTTTATCACGTAATTATTTTAGCAAGAGCGTTTGCAGAAACGAAAAATAACAACGCGGCTGGAGAAACGAAAAATAACTCCGCCAAGAGTGTGTTCGTTTTCGGCAAATATAATGCAGGGGTCGGCAACCTTTTGGAGAGAGGGGGTCAGACAGCAAGTTATGCTTTGGAGAAGAGGAGAGCCAAGATATCAAATAATAATAAGAAACAAACAAAGAAAAAACAACGGAAGTTAACGTAATAACTGGCGTCCATGTGTTCAATTGGGCCTAAAAATCCCTCGCGGGCCAAGAGTTGCCGACCCTGATATAAATTGTTGCGTTAGTTCTCCTGTGTGACCTGATATACCTTGTCAACTAATACGTGTAATAACGTACGTACATTATATTAAATGTTACACTTTCTTTGGCGTTACTGCCTACATCTGAAAAATAAATATACCCGTTTACAATCATTATAAATATAGATTATTATTATTATAAGTTGTTTTTGTTTTGTTGTTGCTTTTTTAACCAGATCAGTTGCTTTGTATTCAACGGCCAAACACGAACATTTTGGGATGACACCGCTTTATATTTCACCTTTTATTCAACTGTTTTATAATTAGATTAATAAAATAGTATGCTATATACAATAATAATAATAATAATAATAATAATAATAATAATAATAATAATTAGTAATGAAAACGTTGTGCTTCTTTAAATTGTTTATTTTGTGTTTGGGGTTCTGGGGTTGTTTTTTTTTCGTTGTTGTTTGTTTTAGCTTTTTTCTTTTATTTATTTATTTAGTTAAATACAAGAAATTGAGACACACACACACGGATATAATTTTCACTTATTCATTAGGACAGACATATTTTTCCTGGTTATATTGTAAACATTACAAATTACTCTTTAATACTGTAAACCTTATCAGTTCCGAGCGTTGTCCTGTTATGTAACTCTAATCAACACAATAGTTTACTTGGTCATGACATTTTTTCCGTTTAGCTAAAAATACAAGTATTAATTGTTACGAAAAAGAATATAATGTCAAACTGCTAAGGATTAACTAAATGCGGCGACGTAGTAAACATGTTTACGTGTTACAGGATTTAATTTTATTTTGTATGTTTTGTGTAGGTCTATTGCATTAAACTATTAATTTTTATTATGAAATTTGTTTATCTTCTGCTACTACTACTACTACAGATAATAATAATAAGAACAACCAAAACAACAATAACTACTACGATTATGAAATAAATATATAATAAAAATAATTTATATAGTAGTCTATGCGTGTTCTGGTATAGCATATGCATTAACTTAAAACTGAAAGATATTAATTTTCTTGATAGGTAGCATATAACTCAATTCCTATACACAAAGTATGGTTAGCTATTTCACAATTAGATGATATATACCGGAAACTTCGTTGCAGCACGAGTTTATTGCGTCAGGGGAAAAGCGATATTGCGCCCCTAAGCCCATCTTCACAACGTGAATCCCAAGCAAATGTATTTTAAGAAAATTCTGACGTAATCAAAGGAAGATTATTTTAGTGTGAGATGGAAGGCCCGATATTTTTATTATTATTATTATTATTATTATTATTATTATTATTATTATTATTTTTTTTTATTATTATTATAATTTTTTTTTTTTTTTTAACTTTTTTTGGTGTTGAGAATTTGCTTCCGGGACAACCGCTCGTCTAGCCCAGCCCACGCTACACCACTGTCTGAGGTCTATGGGGACTCCTAGGAAACACGTTAAAATAAAATTAATAGAATTTCTAAATCGGCTTTGCAATGTATAAATTTAATTACTGCATATAATAATATAACAATCAAATCTGTTCATTTAATGAAGAAATTTCAAGAAAATATGAGACGTCAACCTTTAATTCTACGCTCCCTGAAAATAATCGCACTCGCGTGAAATATATCGAACCATTACTGTAATACACTTCTGCTGTGATTAATGGTTTGACCATTAATAACTGAAAATTAATATGATAACCATTTAATATTCTACCCCTTGAATAATCCCATCGACCCCTAGGAGTCGTTACCAACCACTTTGAAGAGCCTTAGGTCATAGGCATTACAAAGGCGTATCCTAACTAAATAAAACACACACATAATTACACGATTGTTTCCGAAAACAGTCGAAGGTTTTCTTAACGAAAAAGGAGACCAATCGTAAGCCTTAGATGCTTGCAAACCGAGGTGTTCCGAACAAAAGGTAAACTTTCTACGAAATGACTACAGTTTCGCAATAGTAACTCCCAGAACTGACTTTCACGGCGACATTAAGCGCAATGGGCAAGCTGAATATATTTATAATCGCCTTAGAAAATCCTCAAGGTGTATATTCTCCTGGCCAATTAATGCGAGGTTATGTCACGATCGAACTAAATCAGGAAATGAAAATGAGAGGTGAGATATTTTCGTAATTAAAAAGATGACACTAAGCTTTCAGTAAACTTATATAGTTATATAGCTGAACACTGTTAATATCAGTTTAACATTATGAAACATGAACTTTTCCCACAGTGTCCACTTAAAACCATATATTGTCATTAACACACTAGTCTGATTATATAACTGATTATATCATATATCATTATGTGCCTGAAACATATTTATAATACTATTACTATTACTTATTAGTAATTACATACATACTATATCATTTCAGTTTGCATGTACATGATGTTGTTTAATAAAATTTAATGTCAAAAAACGAAAAAAGAAGAAACTAAAAACAGTAAATGAAGCAGCAGCTTGAGCATAAGAAACAAGTGCATAAGAGACTTGTATGAACAATATGACATCCAGTAAATGAAATACATAATACAGCTTAGCTAAATAATGAGTTGCAGCGGTTACTCCTACCTGTTTCATAAATGAAAAATGATATCAAACAGTAAAAAAAAAATCACCCCAAAACACCCCCAAAAAACAAACAACAAACCATTTGTCAATAATAATACTAATAAAACTTAAAAGTGTTTTTTCAACCCTCATCCAGTCAATATACACCATTTATCATTTAATGTTTATTATGTCTCTGCATAACACAAGAAATAAATAATTGTTTCATTTTTATATATATATATATTATTTTTTATTATTATTAATAACAATAATATATCACTTTAAAATTATCATGTCATTGCTGATCATTTTTCAAACTGCTGCTACCAATAATAATGATAATAATAATAATAAAAGAGTAAAAAATGTGTGTGTATAATAAATAAATAAAAAAGTGAGAAAAATGTATTATTTCATTCTGTAATTTATTATATATATATATATTATTCTTTATTTATTTATTTTCTCTTAAGGTATCCGTCTAAATTATACAGGGACAGCTAACGTACATTGGACAGAAAGTCACAGTACAGGTTCAGGTAAAAATAGGCACACAGAAACAAGACATTACAATGCACATGAAAATTATTTTAATCAGGACATCCTTCTCTGTGGAAGATGTAAGTATATAGGGTATGGACGTGAATAAGTTTTGATATAATAAAAATATTCATATACGCTTAATTATATTACTGTTATAATTAATTTCTACCAAAGGATGTTATAAGCATAAGAATTAATACACCACTACCTGGTCCCAAGTAAATAATTATTTTTCTAGTTCATGTATATTTTTATTTATATATATATATATATTAAATGTTATGTTTTTACTTAATTTTCTGTTTATTTGTTTAAATTTTGCTTTGCTTTATTGATTTTGATTTTGCTTTATTGATTTTATTTTTATTTTTATTTTTCATAAACATTATTTTTGACAGGGCCAAATCAGAGTGGGCAGGATTTTGTGCTTCCGGTTGGTCGTCATAACTATCCCTTTTCCTTCCAACTGCCTCCAATACTTCCGTCTTCTTTTGAAGGGAGCTGTGGTTATGTTCGATATTTTGTTAAAGGTATAATCGACAAGCCATGGAAGTTTGATCATACAACAAAACGACCATTTACCATCATATCTCACCTAGATTTGAACCAAGATCCTACAGCATCAGTAAGTACACATGAATAAACCATACTTCATCAAAATTGTCATTTACATACAATATCATTTGTTTCTTTAAGTGGTGTGTGCACATATTTTTATGTATCTTATGTTGTTATTTTTTTATATGCAGTGAGGTAATTATTTATTGAATCTAATTGGTTCCAGAGCATCATTTGTTGTGTGGTTTGTTCTTTATAGGGTCCGTTGAAATGCATGTTATAAAGGGTAATCTGTTCCTGACCCTCAAATATACCTCTTAAAAATGACAAATATAGTATAAAATAGTAAAATAAGTGTATTTAAACTGAACTGAAGAATATCATTAATACTTTATCTTACCTTACTGTTGTTGAGCTTGCATGAGAGGAGGGGAAGGAGAATACTACTGACAAGAGGTAGACAGACAGAAACCATCCTAGCCCTCCTTGGTGACTGTCCTACAGGTAGTTTGTCTGTAGGAGGTATTTTAAAGAAGGAATCCAGAGCTTCAACCTTGTTTTCTGGACCTTCCAAAATTGGGCCATCACTGTGTCATTAAAAATATTAAGGCCCATTTCTACAGCACCAACATCAGGATGATATTCCTTAACAGTTTTGAAAACTTTATTCCAGCACCAGAAAACATCTTTCACCTCCTTGTCCTCATCCTCTCCTGACTCCTCAGAAATATTCTTCTGTGTTTGTTATGGGGACCTTTGTTCATTATGGGTTACCCCACTGTGTATATTTTTACTTCATATGTAAGTATGAACCAATTCTCATTGTGTGTCTTGCAAACAAGGTGGAAGGATTTTTCTTTCTTTAAATTGAACCATAGGTGATACAAAGAAATAGTCTAAACACATTCTACATTCTCACATGCTTGGTACTGGGTTTTTATATTTTTTTATTTTTATTTTTATTTTTTTGTCATCAATCTTAATTAATAATAAAAGAGTACAGTTACAGTTATCTGGGTGCTGTTATTTTTGTAGTTGTGACAGCACAACATGTGTGGACAGATCTGCTCTAAAATCTCTTCTGATATCACAAGACATTCAGATATTAGTTTGCTAAGAATATTATGAAGTAATAAAATTGCAGTATTCAACATGATTGTTAACAGTAACAGGTCATCAAAAAAAGAAGAAAAAGAAAAGTAACATGGAAGTATAAACTTTGACAAAGTAGTGACACATTTTTAATCTAACATTATTTGTGTCTTACATATGAGTGAGAAATGTGCAGATTATTTCAGAAAAAACCCATAACCATTATGCAATAGGAGATTCCAAACAAAGTACAGTTATTGCATTAACATAATTATTATTAGGAGCACTGTTAAAAAAAATAAAAAGAAATAAAGAAATAAAATATATATATATGTTTTTGCAGCAACCAATGCAAGATCAATGTTCAAAGACACTGTGCTGTCTGTGCTGTGCCTCAGGACCAATAACTGCCATTTTTAGACTTGACCGCCGGGGCTATGTTCCAGGGGAGGCAATCGGAATCAATGCTGAGGTTGACAACAAATCTAACAGGAAAATGGATTCCTCATTTGTTATTCTCAAATTGGTATGTTTACAGTGTTTAAAAAACTTAAAATCTTGTGAATTTTTTTAACATTCTTACATATGAAAATATTCAAGAGTAATTTCATGTATATAGTGTGTGTGTGTGTGTATATATATATATATATATATATATATATATATATATATATATATATACATACATATATATATATATACACAGACATGGTATGCACAAAACTATCTGAGCAAAGTTTTTCCTGCCATTTTTCATGTAGTTAACTTCTCTGATTGTAAGTCCTCAAATATTCAATAAGTGCAGCAGGTGGTAACAAAATATATGAAAGAATGATATATATTCAAAGTGTCATTATGATCACACAGAAATGACTCTTTTTGTGGTTCTGTTGTTTCCAGAAACATTTCAGTTTGGTGACAAAATATCCAAATCACAGTTTTGAAATGATTTTAGAAAAGTATATTAACGTTTTTGAAGATGTATTCTAAAAATCAAATACTTTGTTGAAAGTATTTAAATACAATTACAAATGTATTGGACCCCATGCATGACATATATATATATATATATATATAAAATTACACTTGAATATTTACTAACAATAAAGTATGACAGTAAGAACAGATTTAAATGTAGAAAATAAATCTTCGGTTATCTCCAGATGAAAAAAACTTCACAATGTTTTAACACTATTACAGTTATTACTGTTGTTACTATCATCATCATTATCATCATCATCCTCATTATTATTATTATTATTATTATTATTATTATTATTATTATTATTATTATTATTATTTTCATTAGGTTACCATCTTTCATGCTACCACCAAGACGAAGACTGTTGAACGAGTTGTTGCTAAGGTATCTCATGGACAGATAGAGGAAGGAGACACTGACATATGGATAGCCAGCAGAGATCTTCTTGTCATTCCACCAGTTCCTCCTTCATATCTTGCAGGTTGCAACATCATTGACATCAGATATGTTCTTGAGGTAGATATCTGTTTCATAGTTCCTCAGTAGCTAATAGATATCTTTTTCATTGTGTCAGTTTCTCAGTTACTAATAGATACCTTTTTTATAGTTTCTCAGTAGCTAATAGATATCTGTTTCATGGTATCTCTATAGCTAAGATATCTTTTAAATAGTTCCTCAGTAGCTAATAGATGTTTCATAGTTTCTCAGTTACTAATACATACCTTTTTCATGGTTTCTCAGTTACTAATAGATATTTATTTCATAGTTTCACAATAGCTAATAGATATGTTTTATAGTTTCTTAGTTATTAATAGATACGTATCTCACTGTTTCTCAGTAGCTAATAGATATCTTTTCATAGTTTCTCAGTATCTGATAGATCCCTTTTTCATAATTTCTCAGTTACTAATAGATATCTTTTTCATAATGTCTCAGTTACTAATAGATACCTTTTTTGTGGTTTCTCAGTTACTAATAGATATTTATTTCATAGTTTCACAATAGCTAATATATATCTTTTTCATAGTTTCTCAGTAGCTAATAGATATCTTTTCATAGTTTCTCAATAGCTGATAGATATCTTTTTAATAGTTTCTCAGTAGCTAATAGATATCTTTTCATAGTTTCTCAGTAGCTAAAATATATCTTTTTCATAGTTTCTCAGTAGCTGATAGATATCTCAGTTACTAATAGATATTTTTTCATAGTTTCTCAGTAACTAGAACTGGAATGTGAACAATTGGCATGTTACATATAATTTAATCAGTAATTTTAATAAAAGAATATCTGTGTATCATAATTATTAATTTTCATGATAATATATCTGTTTTTTGTTTTGACCTTCTGGATTCTTTTAAAAGTCCCCCCCATTACCATGATTAGGTTATTAATTTAATTGTATAATTCTCAGAATATTTACATATCATTATTTTCACATTGTAGCCCCATGTTTATCTAGCTCACAGAATATTTGTGTAATATTTTGTTTTTATTTATAGTTCCATGTTGATCCGTCAGGTCCTAGTTTTGATCTAGTGGTTCCATTTGAAATCCTTCTTGGAACCATTCCTCTCCAGTATATTGTTCAGCAGAACAGACCTATAGCACCACCTCCTGTTACTTTTGGTATGCCAGAACCTCCTGCTCCTGCAGGAGATGTGATGTATCCTCCTTCAGGAGATGGCCCAGGAGTTCAGCCCGTTCCTCATCCATCACATCCTGATATGCGTGAGTAAAGAGAAATGAAAGAGACAGAAGGAAAGAAAGAAAATTGTGTGTGAGCGTGCATGTGTGAGTGAGTGCATGTGTGTGTGTGTGCATGCAGGGCTGTGTGTATTGAAATGGAAGGATTAGGTGTTTTTGAAAAGAGAGCTAAAAAAAAAAATTATAATTTTATCTTTAAATGTTTTGCAAAATTATTCAAATGTAAATTATTTTCTTTGACTTTCTGTTAACCAATTTTAAAATGAATATGATTCAGTTTTTTTTAACTGTTGTTAAACAAGATATTAATTTTTGTTTATTATTTATTTGTTTATTCCTTACATAGATGCATACATAGATATTTGTTGGGACACATACATTATCATCATTATTGTCGTAGTTGTTGTCTTTATTATTATTATTACCATTATTATTACCATTATTATTATTATTATTATTATTATTATTATTATTTTAACAGCTCCACCATCATATTCAGAATGTGTGTTTGGCAAAGTGAACGTCAAGGATGAGGAGGACAACAACTACACTGGTGGTGAACTGAACTATGCCCCAGTGTACACCTACTACAACTGGGGCCATACACCATCCGCACCACCACCTGAATAACAGCAAGTGACTGATCCAGTCTGACTCACTTTGAGTGAGAAATCACTGTACAATAATGTAAGAAAACAGGTACAACAGTATCTGTATGAGAATAAGCATAATAATTTCTGAATGTTTATAAATATCTGTGAATATAAATATAATTATAAATACTAAAGAATACCTGAATAAATAATGTATAATGTGAATAATTTCTAAATAATTTCTAAATATCTTGTGATTTTTGATAGTTTTTGAATGCTTACAAGTAATTATTACTATCAGGATAATTATGTATAAGAATAAGCATAAATAGTATTTGAATAGGAATGTAAATAATAATAATTCCTGAAAATTAATAAATATTTGTGAGTATCACTATAAGTATGTGAATAATAATATCTGAGGAGTGTGTTATCTGAAGAAGGATATGTAAGTAAATATTGTTTGAATAAGAAAAAAAAAACAGTATTCTTCTTCCAACAAAAAGTTTCAATATTTTTATCATATACCAAAATTTTGAAATGGGGACAAAGACATGACAAAGTATTTGATTTTTAGAATACACCTTCAAAAACGTTAATATAGATGTGAAATGTGTCATGAATTTCTACTGGCTAGAGACTTTCATGCTTATTACACTAACAGTTTCAATATTTTTATCATATACCAAAATTTAGTTACATCAAAAAATTCTTAATCTTTCACATCATTAGAACAGCTGAAAAAGTTTCTCGCCCTGTGTGTTAGTTACATAATGTTTGCAGTGACTAATGCAACTGGTCTCAAGTGACAGCTGTGTAAAACCAGACATCATGGCCTAGTCCAGAATGAGTAGGATTAAAAATTATTCAACCGTTTGTGTTCTTGTAGAATAATCATCTTGTGTTTCATCGTGTCATCTTAGTTTTGTTAGCAATACATCTGCTTTGTTGACAGTTCGGACATTTCACAAATTTCAATTCACCAGTTATTACTCATTGCTATTTTTAATTCATTCTTGTTCAAGTGAAATTCTGCTATTGTTTGTATGTATTGTTTTTATTCATTTGTAAAGATTAGAAAACATTCCTGTAAAATAGATGAGAAAAAAAAGATATACCTATGGCCTAACTGCTCAGAAATTATAATTTTAGTAACATTTTTTAAAGAAGATTTACAATCCATCTCTATTCATTTATTTGATATTATTATTAATTATTTTACATATAACAGTTGAAATCTCAAGTTTCCAAGGGCTGTGTCTGTTACCAATGAAGACTTGAAAGAAGCAGCTTTGTTAATTTACTTTATAGATTTCTGGATTTAATATTAGTAACTGAAATCTTTCTATTTTCAGTACCCACAGTATATTTTTAAGTTGTTCATGTGTGTGTGTGTGTGTGTGTGTGCACCATTATGTCTTTTAATATTAAAATTTAACTACTTGTTACTTCAATGATTGTTTATTTTTTATAAGCAGATATAAAAACAAAGAGTGAGAGCTTATATTTTTATATTTGGAAAAAATAAAACAAAAATAATAAAAAATAAAAAACTGAGAGGATATGAAATGAGAGAAATTTAACAAATACTTAAGCTTCAAAAATTGTCACTGCAGTTTAGTTGATGACAATTTTTATGAGTGCCAAATCATCTATATATTTTTTCAGTCCCTTTCAGAACAGCAAATCAGTGCAATTCAGAGACAGAATATATTTTTGAACTATTTGTTTTAATGATTTATCATGCATAGTCAACAAACTCAAAATTGACCGAACAGGTTAGAAGACTTTTAATGTAAGTTACTGGGGTTGTTTTTTTTGGTTTGTTTTGTGGGGTTTTTTTTAACTGTAGATCAGAAAGTAAGAGTGTAGGAGATATTTACAATGTGATGGTTAAGTAATATTCTCTATGGTAGCAGTTTAATAAGGATTTGGACTTCACTTTGGGCGTTAAAAGAAGACTGAGATGTGGCCTGGTGTAAGAGTGTGGAGTTAGAAAACAGCTCAAAAAAAACCAAGACTAACTAGTTTAATGGTGCTAGCTGATTTCAAAAACTTACTTAATCAAGTGTCTGGAAAACGAAGAAACACCTGTAGTCCAATGAAAAAGTGAGGAACAAAAAGAAATCTGATTTTAGTCTGGTTAAATAAAAATTTGGTTTGGGTTGATCTTTCTAGATAATAATGTGGCAAGACAAAATACATTTTTGCTCTTAATGTGTGGAGTAATAAAAAAAATTTTTTTTGTTTTTTTGATTTCATTACTATTTTTTTTTTTTTTTTTTTTTTTAATATATATAACTGCCAAAAAGACATCATCCTTCAGGGTTCATTTCATTTTAGGTATGGAAGCCATATTATGGTCAATTTGTTTTATTTTTATTTTCTTCTTTAGGGTACATGTTTTTATTTATACAAATTTTATGTATATTGTATACTTAACGTCAGTGTTTTCAAGAGTTTGGTAATGTATACTCAATTTATATTCTTTTTTATTATTTATTTTATATTTATTTATTATATTTTGTTAAATAAACAAGAACATTTGTTTATACTGCTCTTACATTAATACCACCACAGGGACTCTAATACAATATATATTTTCTTATATCTCTATTATTATATTTCTAATTAAATATATACTTGATTTGTTTTATTATTTACCACTGTTTTTAAAGCAATTTTATATATACATTTATGAATGATTCTTGTTCCATAAAATGTTATGTATCTTATTATATGTTAAAATGGATATATTATTAAATATGTGAATATATAAAAACAATGTGTTTTTTTTTTTTATATATATATATTATTATTATTATTATTATTATTATTATTATTATTATTATTGTGGTATAATTTTAATATAATCTGGGTGATGCCATTTTTCTGTAGTGACGTCATCGCGTACACAGAGGGCACAATTGCCTGGAAGTTCTAACTGCGGCAACCAATGGGAAAATGTCAGTTCAGTAAATTTAAATGGCGCTCACTGCTTCAATGAAGGCCGAGTTGTTACTGAATACTTTTTTTTACAGCTTGCTGTTCTGCTGCTGATGTAAACATAAAAAGGTCAAATAAAATTGCCTAAACTCAGTCTAGCTGTATGATTACCAGGTAGTGTACATACAGATAAAAATAATTAAAAAAAATAATAATAATAAAATTAAAATTATTAATAATTATTAGTTCAAACGAAAAATAGCATGCTGGAACAACAAGTTTTTATTATTATTATTATTATTATTATTATTATTATTATTATATTGTGGTTTTATTTATCACCATTATTACCAGTGTTACTGTTGGGTTTTTTTTCGTTTTTTTTTTTTTTTATCTTTATCATTATTTCACAGTTGCTATAAATAAATCGCTGGTAATGCAAACTGTATTATTTTTTACCCTCTCCTTAAAGTACTAAATAAGTTTGTCAAACTAGTAATAACGTATGGCTTCTGTTTTTAAACTGTTTTTAAAATGTCATTTTGCTTTGCGAACACGGAACCAGATAATTCGTACGTGTGACAACTCCCACGATTATGTTTGCAGCAGATAACCTCGCCCTCGGAAAAAAAAAAAATAATAATAATAATAATAATAATATTTTAAATATGTATACTGTTTATTGCCTAAGTTATGTGGTTAAAGAAGAAATATATGGACCTTTAATTTAAAAAAATAATAATAAAATTGTGCAATAAGGCTTGAAGCTGTCGAGTTAACTTCCTGGTCTTTCGTTCAAACGTGTAAAGTCACATTATCGATGTTTGAAGCATATAAACACATCTTATTTGAATAAATTATTTAAATTGTATGTGTAAAATAATAATAAGAATAATAACAACAACAACAACAGGTTTCTAGCGTTGTACACAAGATTTCTCAAAAGTGTAAACACAAAATATACACATTTTAAAGTCAGTAACTCTCTCTCTCTCTCTCTCTCTCTCTCTCTCTCTCTCTCTCTCTCTCTATATCTCTATATATATATATATATATATATATATATATAGGCCCGTTCGCAGAAATTTATATTGGCATGGGGTACGCAATCAACATCGCAGAGACTGAAATGCTTCGGGGTCCGGGCGCACGTCCTCTGCATTTTCCTGCATTCTCAGAAGTACATCATCAGACTACAAATACTCGTGTGGATTTTTTTTTTTATTTATATATTTTTTAATCAAATTACTTGCTTTGTATTTAACGGTCAAACACGAACATTTTAAGAGGGCCCTTTGGAATGTGGACTGCGCCCCCCATGCCATTATAATATACTTTATTCATTTTATTTTTTTTAAATTTGCTTCGTGGACAACCGCACCTCTGGCTCCGCCCTCGCTTCACCACTGTCTGGGGTGGACTGGGATCCATTACTGTGAAACACTTCTGTCATGATTAATGGTTTCACCATTTGAAAATTAATTTGATGACCATCTTTTGTTTAAAGCACTTGCCGGCAAACTTTTCAAATCCTTTTCATGGAAATCTTTAGCCTCATCGACTCCCAATCACATTAAATATATAAATAAATGTTATCAGTAATAAGTTTCACTGTTTAAAAATAAATAAACTTTTGGTAATTTAATGAGAGAAGAAGAAAAAAAGAAGAAAAAATTACATATTAATCACAAGTTCCTTATAAAGGCACGTCCTTACCATTCTTGACCCCGGTGTTTTATTGTCCTCTTTTAATACCCCTAGAGATTTATCAAACCTTTGGATAATTCCATCGACCACCAGGAGTCGCTACCAACCACACTGCAGGCTGTTACCTAATTTTCCCGAAAAACCTGTTTTCCCGGATTTAAGAAATGCGAGGGATTTAAAAGTTTCGGACCATCCGAAATCACGTTAATCTGATTATCTTGTTTCGGTGCATCTTTTGATTTTAGAATTTTATTATATTTTCTCAGGCGCATGTTTTGTTATTTAATTAGCACATTTTGTTTATCTTTGATTCTAATGTTTTGATATTAAATTAGTTCATGCTTTGATTTCAGAACTGGATTAAACTGACACCGAGTTAATTTAATTAACCATAACCCATATATATTATGATGGTGACATAAAAATACATTCCATTCCATGAGTAAGTGAGTAGACAACTGAATCACTTAAACAAGAGACATACTGAAAGCCCCATGCCATTTAGCGATTCACAAAGTGCTAACCAAATTATCATTGATTCTGATATTATATCACCGTGTGGCGGAGTGCGGCGTGCACTTTAACAAACATCAGTTATACGCTCCCAGAATAAATATGAATACAACACAATATTCTTGCCGTTCTTGCTGAGTGTTTGCTTTGCGAAATCTGTCGAACCGGTCTCCCGCAAGTAGTAATGTACTGAATATCATAAATAACATAATCTCATCAGTATCCATACACCCGGATCTATATTTCTATATTTATTCTCTTGTTTCGGATAACCGGTCCGCCACCCTTTCCAGGTCATCAGTTTAAAGACATTTTTAAGGCATGTCCTGCCTGCATTAAAAACGCTCACGGAATTAGACGATTGTTTCTGAAAAGAGTCGAAAGTAGTCTTAACGAAAAGGAGACCAATCGTAAGTCTTCGATGATGTTAGACCGAGAGGTTCCGAATAAAAGAAACAAGGTAAACTGCTTTCTTACGACATAGCTACGATTTCGCAACAATAACTCTCTCAAATGATTTCACGGCGACATTAAGCGCAAATGAGCAAGATGGATACATTTCTAATCGCCTTTGAAAATCCTCAAGGTGTATATTCTCCTGGCCAATTAGTGCGATGTTATGTCACAATCAAACTCAATCAGAAAATGAAAATGACAGGGAAGATATTTTCTTAATTAAAAAGATTATACACAACCTTCAAGAAACTTGTAATATATAGTTATATAGCTGAACACCATAAATACCTGTTTAACATTACGGAACATCAACTTTTCCTACAGTGTCCGCTTAAAATCATATATTGTCATTAACATTAACACTAGTCTGATCATTTAATAAATGTTAATACTAATAATGATAATACAGTAATAACTTTACGTATATGCAAATAACCCATTTTATTTCGCAAGATTTTTTCGCATCCTTGTTGGGCGGTCACCACAGTATACAGTGTCAGCAAAGTGACGTTTTCAAAAATTCCCTTCTGGCGGTCCATTTGAAAAACCTTTTAAAAGAAACTTAGTGTGATGACGTAGTATACAGATTTTCCTACAGCCTAGCTTTTGATTTTCGAATATTGATGAAGGAGTAATTTCTAAAAAAATTGACGAAAGATAACTTTATAACACCCAGAGAAAAGTCATCGATCATCGGAAAAATCTTGGATCACTCCTTCAATAAAAAATATGTTATAGATATGCTTATTAACTATTACTGTGGTAAGTTTTATGGTTCCGATCGATGATTCTGAGGTTGCGAAAACTTGCAAACCGAACGGGCGGTTGCCTTGGGCACTGATATAGGGCGGCATTAAATCAGAGAAAAGAACTTTATAAATTTGGTTGATTTATATTTAAATCGAATAAACTGTTTATTTTACGTTTCATCTGTGTTCACATATTCAAAATATCTTCCTTTCTCATAATATTTCTCAGTACCAGGCCTGACGCTTGAGTGTTTGGGGCATGCAATCAAGGAGTGGGCCCCGGGCATCACTAGACCTCTGCACGCCACTGCATACAGAGAACCGAAAACGGCTACAGAAATTTTCAAATGAAACGTAAGAATGTCTTGAAGAAAAACAAAAACAAACAACAACAACAACAAAATTTATTAATAATTATTAATACAAACGAAAAAGCAATTAATGCCGTGATGGAGCAACACGTTTGGTTTTTATTATTATTATTATTATTATTATTATTATTATTATTATTATTATTATTATTATTGTGGTTCTTTTCACCATTATTATTATTATTATCAGTGTTACTGTTTTTGTACTTATTTTTTATTATTACTGTCACAGTTCCTGTTAATAAATCGCTGGTAATGCATAATGTGTTGTTTATTACCTTAGCTTTAATGTACTAAATAACTGCGTCTCAAACTGCACTGGTAAGAACGCATGTCCTCTTTTCACACTGGTTTTAAAATGTCATTTCGCTTAGCGAACGATACACGCAACCAGTTAATTCGTACGTGTGACATCTCCCACGATTAAGTTTGCAACAGATAACCTCGCCCTCGAAAAAATAAAAATATCAGATAGTTTAGCAGACCGAATATTTTAAAATTTGTATTCTGTTTATTGCCTAAGTAATGTGATTAAAGAAGAAATATATGGACAATTAATTTAAACATAAATTTAAATTGTGAAATAATTAAGAAGGCTTCTTGCTGTGGAGCTAGCTTTTAATGTCACATTATCGCAGTTTGAAGCATACAAACACATTTTACCTACGTAAATTATTTAAATTCTGTGCATGTGTAAAACAACAACAACAGTAATAATAATAATAATAATAATAATAATAATAATAATATATTAACAAGATATTTCAAAAGTGTAAATATAAAAATCACACACTTTAAAGTCGACAGTCTCTCTCTCTCTCTCTCTCTCTCTCTCTCTCTCTCTCTCTCTCTCTCTCTCTCTCTCTCTCTCTCTCTCTCTCTCTCTCTCTCTCTGATTTCTAACCAATAGGTACCTCTGTGTCTTTCACATACAAATATATATTCCCAGTTTATCGTCACACATACTGTCTTTTTCTCTCATACATACAACCGTATATACCTACACTTCTCGTTCATTCGCGCATTCAAACGTAAGTAACCACTCCCCACTCTCTCATAAAAACACTTATATATATATATACTCTACTGACGACACCATTATAATGCTGCTGTTAATATTACTGTTTCATGACGGTCTACTAAGAATAGGTTTCTAACTACTCTACAGTAAAATAAATAAATAGTAAATGAAGCTTTGACTTATCTGTATTATGAATAACGGTCCTGGAATGTGAAAAGCGACAAATTAATTGCAATGTCAAAAGCTAGTGTTCATTTTGTATTTAAAAAAAAAAAATAATAATAATGATAATTCTCGTCAAACAGTTTAATAGGATGGATGAATAAAGCGGGTAAAGAGGACATTTTTAGAAGTATTATAGAAATTTCCTAAATAATAAATTATAAAATCAGCTATTTCAACAGTAGACACAAAGCAAATTTTAAAGCAATCGTGATTTTTATCAGTTTTTCATGCTTCTTAAGCTTTCTGTAGACAGCTGATGCTGAAATTATAGCGTGTACACATGAATATATAATAATGAGCATAATAAGTGTTATTTCTGTCAGCAGAAAAGTTCAAGTTCAAATAATAGTTATCGTCCATCTAGGTCAATTTGAAAGGCTAACACACTGGAAATCGCAACAGAGGATAAAAGATTCAACCAAAATAATGCTTAACTTTCTTACCTGCGGATTCACACAGTGTGGCTAAGTTATTTCGCAATTATTTAAAAAAAATCGTTTCACAGATTAGAGATTTAATGATATTTTATGGTTTTAATGAGATAAAAAAAAAAAAAAAAAGAATTTCGCTTGCAAATCCTGCATGACCATTTTGTGTACATGTCAAATAGCATGGCCCTGTTGCTTGTGGGGTAAGTGCTATAATTATCTCTTTTTTCCTTCGTAACCAATCGTATTCTTTCCAGTCTCTTAATCGTGATGCTCACTGACAACGGCTATGTACACACAGCGACGTCTTACTGCTAGTTACTGCTAGAGGTTTCACTGTGGGCACTGATTATGGGTATGATTACTTCATACTGCTTATTTGCTTTAGCCATATTATCAGTAACATCGGCTCAGAACAATTTAATTGACGACGTCGTCCATGCTGGTCTTAAATGTCACAACAATCCAGGTTTGGCCATTGCCGTTGTTAAAGACGGCCAAGTCGTACTGTCGCGGGGGTACGGTGTGACTGACGTAGACAGTGAAGCTTCAGTGAACAACGAGACTTTGTTTTCCATCGCCTCGAATACAAAAGCCTTCACTACGACAGCGTTACTGAAGTTGTTGAGAAAAAGAAACGAGTAAGTGGTAGCTGTAGTAGTTGTGGTTGTTATAGTTGTAGTAGTAAAAGAGGTAGTTGTTAGAGTATTAATGGTAGTATGTTAGTCATTGTAATAATGTTCGTTGATAGTATTTAGAAGTAAAGTAGTAAGAGACCTGATAAAAGTATTTGTGTCAGTTGTAATAGTTACTTTTACTGTCGATGTTTTATTGTATGTTTTGTTTTATAGATATATTCAACCGAATGTTTCATGCACATTTTATTTAAACGTGCATTCAAAACATTTTAAATGGCATAATCCACGTAGATAAATGTGAAAAGGATACTGAAAGAGGAATCTGCTCTTTTTTGACTAATAAGATATGTTTTATATGTAACAGAAAAATCTATACCATGTTGTTGATACATCATTCAGATTTTATTAGGTTATGCTTTATAAAAATAAATAAAAAATAAAGAGAATAGAAAAGAAAAAAGAAATTTATCTTCTAGAAGTACAAAAGTTGGTAGCGGATCCAATGAAGGTCATAATGATCTCAGAGTACCTCATCATGTCTTATATGTCGACCTAACACCCAAAGATTAATAATAAATCTAAAAAAGAAATTCTGAATAGGGCGTGCTATTGTTTAAATAATCAGTTATGTTTTATACGAATGAAAATGTCTATGCGTTAGTCGTATTAAAAGTAAAAACTTATCATACAATTAAAATACGTTTTATCTGCGCAAATGTAATCTTGTATAATGATGTATAAAATAAGAACTTTTCAGTTTCCTTTTTGCTTTTTAAATGAGAAACCTGTAACTTCCACACATTTATTAAATGATCTATCTTACGGGTTCCTCTTCAACAAATACCTCGCTATCAGTCTCTGCCAGTTCTAACATTCATTTATCGCTAAATTTAAAAATTATTCTAAATTTCAGTTTGGATATTCAGACTAAAGTTAAACAAATTCTGGGTCGTAGATTTGAATTCAGTGACTCACTAAGGACCAATTATGCGACACTCGAAGATTTGGCTGCTCACAGAATGGGCGTTCCCAGCAACAACTTCCTCAGACTCGATACTTGTCTCACACGAAAAAACTTAGAGAGGTAGCGTTTACTGATCGCCTGTTTGGTTTGTTACAGTTATTGTTGTTGTTACTTACATGTATATTATTATGTTTATTATTTCTTTAATTTCTTCATTCATTCGTTCATTTTCGTTCATTCTTCTTCTACTACTACTTCTTCTTCTTCTTCTTCTTCTTCTTCTTCTTCTTCTTCTTCTTCTTCTTCTTCTTTATTATTATTATTATTATTATTATTATTATTATTATTATTATAGCGGTAGTAGCAGTATTGTTATTATAATTATTACGACTAATATAACAATTATCGATGCTGCTGTTATTATTATTATTATAATTGTTGTTGTTGTTGTTGTTATTATTTGTAGACGGGTTAAGTATCTGAAAGCTATTGGTGGTTTTCGAGATAGTTTCTACTACAGTAATTTAATGTATGGACTCCTTACTGATGTCATCGAGAAAATTGAAGCAAAACGCTGGGAGGACGTCGTCCAAGATGAAATCTTCAACCCTTTGCACATGACGTCGTCCACGTTCGCCACAAGATTTAGCTTCACTGGCAACGTCGCAACACCGTATGTGTTAGAGAAAGGCGTGTTGTACAACGCATCGATTGATTTCTTTAAGTAGGTCTTCATAATCTTTCTTTTTATTCCTGAAACGCACACACAGAGGCACACACAATATTTAAATTTCCATACCCTCACCATGTTCTTTCTTAGACGCTTTATTTTTTTATTATTTTTTTTTTTTTTTTTTTTATTTTTTTTTTTTTTTTTTTTTTTTCTAAATTCTTTGGAGCCGGAGGTAAATTATACGCGTGTATAAATTAATTTAAGATTTATTTTCCGTGATGTTCACAAAAAATCACGTAAGACTTTGTCTGCCATAAGCGTTTCTGAGTTTTGACTTCACGGAATATCCGGACCAAAACTGAGGAAAAAATATATTTTTTAAAATCACCTAATTTTAACTTACCACCATTTCCAAGCAAAGAATAAATTTTACAATTGTAACAATAACCGACCTAACCTAACAAACTTCACCCAACCCAGCCAACCTTTTTCTACTGTACATTTTTCTTTACACAGACAATATCACAGTTGATTATATTGTTTTTATGTCTGTGAATTGTTATTACATTATTATATTACTGTATCATATAGCTGTTATGTGTACAAAAGTTTAATATTTCGGTAAACTTCAGGATTAATGTTTATATTCGCGATTTCGTTGACTTTTCTATTTCAGAACCAACGCTGAAATCAAGGGTCAGCAGTACATTTAAAAAATCAAACTATTACAGAAAGAAAAACTAGTTATAACTTTTAAAACTTTTGAAGTGCTTAACGCTATTGTAGACTGCTGTGACATTATTTTAAATCTCAGAAATTTCTGAAATAATAATGAAGTTATATATCTGGATTTGCATTTGTCGTTTATGAATGTACCATTAAATATTCGTTAAGGCACTGGGCACTGATTGGTGGATCGGGAGCTATCGTTTCCAACGCCAACGACATGGCAAAGTGGCTGCTCTTCCACTTAGCTAAAGGTAAAAACGAGGACGGCGCGCAGGTTGTTGACGGAAAAGATTTGTTGGAGACGTACAAAGCAAGAAACACTATTCCTTTAACCAGCACCATCAACAGATACTTTCAGCGTCCGAAACTTCCCGTCACCACTAGCAACAATGGTTATGCTCTTGGCTGGAAGACTGGCTATTATAGGGGTTAGTTATTTACATGTAATTACAGAAAGACCGAGGGGTTGTTTGTTCCAATTCGTTCGCGGTAAACAAAAGTATTTTGTGACGGAGTAGCTTCCCTTGATATTTTGAGAACAACCTTTAACTTTAAACGTTCACAGTGGACAACAACTACTTTAACAAATAAAATATTTTCTCGTAACAAAACAAAACCAACAAAACATTATTTATTAAAACCATTTGAATAGCTAACAACCAATAAGCTAAAACAAGTTAACGTATTGTCAAACGAAATTAATATTTATTTTCATTCATCTTTTTATTTAAAATTAAAACAGAAAGAACAATAACTCTGCGAAGAACGTATAGTACTTATTACAGAACTATGATTTTTATTACTTAGTAGCCTTATTATTATTATTATTATTATTATTATTATTATTATTATTATTATTGAACATATAAAGAATGTAAATACATGTTTCGTTTCTTATTTAGTCTACAGATTTTTTTTTTACATTATTATTTTGTTATTGATTTTTGTTTCTTTATTTTTGTTTGTTTTGTTAGATACTTGTTAATTAAACAGGTAGTTATTTAGTTCTTAATTATTTTCTTAATATTTATTTAAATCACTTTTTAATATCTTATTATTTATTATAAATCACAGGACTCCGTATTGTTCAGCACACAGGAAGTACGTTCGGCTACCGCAGCATAATAACACTGATACCAAGTCAGAAACTGGGCATTTTCATCGTCATGAACGGAGCAGACAGCAAATACTTCTTTCGAATGACCCTGAACAACTACCTCGCTGACGTGTACATGGGCGAGAAACCTTGGCTCAACACGACAACCATATGTACTTTCCCCAAACCTTGGTATTCTCTGAAACGATCTACTTCTGGCAGCGGCAACCGAAAACCTGGGCGACCTCCCCACATCAGTCCTCAGGAATATATCGGAATATACCGGAACGAGGCTTACGGTATCATCTGCGTCAACTATTACAGACAAACCGACAAGATTGAGGCCGTCTACGGCTACGGAAGATGGGTTCTGACCGTTGTCGATGACGACGTTTTCGACGGTAAATGGACTCAAGGGGCGCCGTTTATTGATGTTACTTTTAAGTTCTCGCGCACTAGTGGACTGGTTAACGGTCTTACAATACCAACTTTTGAAAAGAGATCGCCTCCCACTTTTCATCGTATCATTTAAAGAACAGTTCGCTATGGTGCGATCGTGAAGTAAATGATAATAAAGAATTAATTTTTGATTCTTAATGTTTTGAGTTTTTATTTTTTTTTTATTTTATTTTATTTTAAATAAACGTGTTTTCAAAAATTTACAAAACACGTTTATTTAAAATTTAAAATTAGGAAAATTCAAATTTAGATGCTAAATTCTTATCTCCATTAGCATGAAATAAATACCAAATTAAATAGAAATCAGGCGTTGAAATTAGAAACGCATGAGGGAAAAGTAATTATTTTATTAATATATTCAGTATCCGTAAACAGTATGGAGTAGCAGATGGTATTAATCAGTTTCTTATAAATATTTATATATATATATATATATATATATAGAGAGAGAGAGAGAGAGAGAGAGAGAGAGAGAGAGAGAGAGAGAGATTTACTTATTTATATTTATTTTATTTGTTGGTTATTTAAATTTAAATTTTTACACAGATTACGAAAAGAAACCAGATTCGTTAAACTGAATTATATATTTTTGTAATTAGCACGCTTAAAGAGTATAAGTTTGTGTTCCTCCCTTGCTCCCCAGACCACAATTTTTTTTCTTTCCTTCCCTCTCTTTCATCTTTCTTTGCTCATGATGTAATGGATGAGAAACAGACTGAACAGCTGGGCCATCTCATTTTTATATTTCACTCAAATAATATTTGCTTATGCAATACATCGAGAACTCATAACTTTCATAAACTTTAACTTTAATATAAAAATTCGAAGTTGGTTTCTTTTCATGATTTCTTTTAGAAAAAAATATATTGTTTAATTATCATTTACACTAAAAAACAAACAAATAAATAAATAAATAAATACATTAAAATTAAAATTAAAATATTCAAAACTCAAAACAATAAAACGTTAAATTGAATTTTTTATTATTATTTACTTCACTGATCGTGAACTATTCGTTAATTGATACGATGAAAAGTGGGGGCGATCTCTTTTCAAAAACCGGTATGGTAAGACTGTTAACCAGTCCACTAGTGCGCGAAAACTTAAAAGTAACATCAATAAACGGCGCCCCTTGAGTCCATTTACCGTCGAAAACGTCGTCATCGACAACGGTCAGAACCCATTTTCCGTAACCGTAGACGGCCTCAATCTTGTCGGTTTGTCTGTAATAGTTGACGCAGATGATACCGTAAGCCTCGTTCCGGAATTTTCCGTTATATTCCTGAGGACTGATGTGGGGAGGTCGCCCAGGTTTTCGGTTGCCGCTCCTAGAAGTGGATCGTTTCAGAGAATACCAAGGTTTGGGGAAAGTACATATGGTTGTCGTGTTGAGCCAGGGTTTCTCGCCCATGTACACGTCGGCGAGGTAGTCGTTCAGGGTCATTCGAAAGAAGTATTTGCTGTCTGCTCCGTTCATGACGATGAAAATGCCCAGTTTCTGACTTGGTATCAGTGTTATTATGCTGCGGTAGCCGAACGTAGTTCCTGTGTGCTGAACAATACGGAGTCCTGTGATTTATAATAAATAATAAGAAATCAAGACTGAATTTGAATAAATATTAAGTAAGTAAATAACTACCTGACTAATTAACAAGTAACTAACAAAACAAACAAAAATTTAAAAAAAAGATCTGTAGAAACGAAACATTTATTTACAATCTTTTTATGTTCAGTAATAACAATAATAATAATAATAATAATAATAATAATAATAATAATAATAAGGCTACTAAGTAATAAAAACCATAGTTCTGTAATAAGTACTATACCTTCTTTGCAGAGTTATAAATAAATATTAACTTCGTTTGAGGATACGTTAACAGGTTTTAGCTTATTGGTTGTTAGCTATTCAAATGGTTTTATAAATAATGTTTTGTTGGTTTTTGCTTTGTTACGAGAACAAAAATATTTTATTTGTTAAAGTAGTTGTTGTCCACTGTGAAAGTTTAAAGTTAAAGGTTGTTCTCAAGATATCAAGGGACGCTACTCCGTCACAAATATTTTATTTGCGAACGAATTCGAACAAACAACCCCTCGCTCTTTCTGTAATTATATGTAAATAACTAACCCCTATAATAGCCAGTCTTCCAGCCAAGAGCATAACCATCGTTGCTAGTGGTGACGGGAAGTTTCGGGCGCTGAAAGTATCTGTTGATGGAGCTGGTTAAAGGAATAGTGTTTCTTGCTTTGTACGTCTCCAACAAATCTTTTCCGTCAACAACCTGCGCGCCGTCCTCGTTTTTACCTTTAGCTAAGTGGAAGAGCAGCCACTTTGCCATGTCGTTGGCGTTGGAAACGATAGCTCCCGATCCACCAATCAGTGCCCAGTGCCTTAACGAATATTTAATGGTACATTCATAAACGACAAATGCAAATCCAGATATATAACTTCATTATTATTTCAGAAATTTCTGAGATTTAAGATAGTGTCACAGCAGTCTATACCAGCGTTAAGCACTTCAAAGTTTTAAAAGCTATAACTAATTTTTCTTTCTCTAATAGTTTGATTTTTTAAATGTACTGCTGACCCTTGATTTCAGCGTTGGTTCTCAAATAGAAAAGTCCAGGAAATCGCGAAAATAAACATTAATACTGAACTTTATTACACATTACAGCTATATAATACAGTATTATAATAATCCACGAACAATAAACAGATATAAAAACAAGGTAAACAAATGTCATACAGTATGTGTAAAAAAATAAAAAAAATGTTCGGTGTAAAAATGTAGGCCAGGTTGGGTGAAGTTTGTTAGGTTAGGATGGTTATTGTTACAGTTGTAAAATTTACTCTTTGCTTGACTGAAAGAGGGCTGAGAGAGGGTTGCTATGACCGTACAGAGGGACTCAGAATAATTTAAATAGTTTCTAGAAGTAAGGTTTCGAGTTGGAAATGGCGGTAAGTTCAAATTATGTGATTTTAAAAAATATACATATATTGTTCCCCGTTTTGGTCCGGATTTTCCGTGAACTCGACGTTCAGCGGGACTCAGAAACACTCATAGCGGACAAAGTCTTACGTGAACATCACTGAAAACAAATAAAAATCAGTGGTCAGTTGGCTTTGTATCTTTGTCTAAAGATTATACAGATTATGAGAGCGTAGACCTCTTGCACTTTCACATAAACAAGAAAGCGTCTATGAAAAAAAAACATGAAGATACGGGATGAAACTGGAAATTTATTTGTGTGTGCCTCTGTGTGTGCGTTTCAGGAATAAAAAGAAAGATTATGAAGACCTACTTAAAGAAATCAATCGATGCGTTGTACAACACGCCTTTCTCTAACACATACGGTATTGCGACGTTGCCGGTGAAGTTAAAACGCGTAGCGAACGTGGACGACGTCATGTGCAAAGGGTTGAAGATTTCGTCTTGGACGACGTCTTCCCAGCGTTTTGCTTCAATTTTCTCGATGACATCAGTAAGGAGTCCATACATTAAATTACTGTAGTAGAAACTATCTCGAAAACCACCAGTAGCTTTCAGATACTTAACCCGTCTACAAATAATTATAAAAATAACAACAACAACAACAACAACAACAATAATAATAATAACAGCAGCATCGATAATTGTTATATTAGTCGCAATAATAATAACAATAGTACTACTACTGCTATTGTTATTACTACTACTAACAATAAGAACAAGAGCAAGAACAACAACACCAATAATAATAATATAAAGAAGAAGAAGAAAAAGAAGAAGAATGAATGAATGAACGAAAATGAACGAATGAATGAAGAAATTAAAGAAATAATAAACATAATAATATACATGTAAGTAACAACAACAATAACTGTAACAAACCAATCAGGCGATCAGTAAACGCTACCTCTCTAAGTTTTTTCGTGTGAGACAAGTATCGAGTCTGAGGAAGTTGTTGCTTCGAACGCCCATTCTGTGAGCAGCCAAATCTTCGAGTGTCGCATAATTGGTCCTTAGTGAGTCACTGAATTCAAATCTACGACCCAGAATTTGTTTAACTTTGGTATGAATATCCAAACTGGAATTTAGAATGATTTTTAAATTTAGCGATAAACGAACGTTAGAATTGATAGAGACTGATAGAGAGGTATTTGTTACAGAAAAAAAATCCATATCCTATTTTAATTGTAGGATTAGTTATTACTTTTTATACGACTAACACATTCGTATAAAACGTAACTGATTATTTAAACACTAGCACGCCCTATTTAGACTTTCTTTTTAAGATTTATTATTAATCTTTGGGTGTTAGGTCGACATATAAGACATGATATGGTACTCTGAGATCATTATGACCTTCATTGGATCCGCTACCAACTTTTGTACTTCTAGAAGATAAATTTCTTTTTTCTGTTCTATTCTCTTTATTTTTTAATTATTTTTATAAAGCATAACTTAATAAAATCTGAATGATGTATCAACAACATGGTATAGATTTTTCTGTTACATATAAAACATATCTTATTAGTCGAAAAAGAGCAGATTCCTCTTTCAGTATCCTTTTCACATTTATCTACGTGGATTATGCCGTTTAAAATGTTTTGAATGCACGTTTAAATAAAATGTGCATGAAACATTCGGTTGAATATATCTATAAAACAAAACATACAATAAAACATCGACAGTAAAAGTAACTATTACAACTGACGGAAATACTTTTATCAGGTCTCTTACTACTTTACTTCTAAATACTATCAACGAATATTATTACAATGACTAAAATATTACTCTAACAACTACCACCTTTACTACTACAACCGTATCAACCACAACTGCTACAGCTACCACTTACTCGTTTCTTTTTCTCAACAACTTCAGTAACGCTGTCGTAGTGAAGGCTTTTGTAGTTGAGGCGATGGAAAATAAAGTCTCGTTATTCACTGAAGCTTCACTGTCTACGTCAGTCACACCGTACCCCCGCGACAGTACGACTTGGCCGTCTTTAACAACGGCAATGGCCAAACCTGGATTGCTGTGACATTTAAGACCAGCAAGGACAACGTCGTCAACTGAATTTTTCTGAGCCGATGTTACTGATAATATGGCTAAAGCAAATAAGCAGTATGAAGTAATCATACCCATAATCAGTATCCACAATGAAACCTGTAGCGATAAGACACTGTGTGAATCCGCTGGTTAGAAAGTTAAGGATTATTTGAGTTTTATCTGTTC
This sequence comes from Chrysomallon squamiferum, assembly GCA_012295275.1. Classification (NCBI taxonomy): domain Eukaryota; kingdom Metazoa; phylum Mollusca; class Gastropoda; order Neomphalida; family Peltospiridae; genus Chrysomallon; species Chrysomallon squamiferum. The sequence goes on from CM022669.1 coordinate 19,056,878, forward strand.
AACTGACCTAAAAACAAATCCTTTATAAGCTTATTATCATTTATGTTTAATTATAGCAACAGCTGTTTATAAACAATCAAAAACAGAAAATAGTGGTAAAAATCACAATTGTTTTAAAATTTGCTTTGTGTCTACTGCTGAAAGTGAATGTATATTTAATATTTAGGTAATTCCTATAATATTTCTGAAGATGTCCTCTTATTCATCCATCCTGTTAAACTGTTTGACGATTTTTTTTTTTTTTTTTTTATGATGAAAATGAACAGTCTAGATTTTTATATTGCAATTAATTCGTCGCTCTTCAAATCCCAGAGCAGTTCACAATACAGATACGTCAATGCTACATTTACAATCTATTTAATTACTATACAGCAGATACAAACCTATTATTAGTAGAAACTCATGCGGCTGTAATATGAACAGCAGCATTATAATGATGTCGTCAGTAGAGTGTATATATATATATATATATATACGTGTTTTTATGAGAGAGTGCGGAGTGGTTACACACGTTTGAATGTGTGTACGAACGAGAAGTAGGTATATACGTAGGTATATACGTGTGTATGTATGAGAAAAAGAGACTATATGTGATGTTAACTTGGAATTTATTTTTGCGTGGGTGCAGTGGCGTGCAGAAGGGGCCCCGGGCATCCAAATGGGGAGGGCATCCAATCAGAAAAAAGAATTGAATACATTTGGTTGATTTATATTTAAATCGAATAAAGTGTTTATTTTGATGCCATATGTGTTTACATATTCAAAATATCTTCCTTTTTCATATTTCTCAGAAATAGGGCCTTTTATTTGAGTCTTTGCGGCATGAATCAAGGAACTGGTCAGACTCTGCAAGCCACTGCGTCGGTGAGAATATAAAGCCGTGTGTGTGTGTGTGTGTGTGTGTGTGTGTGTGTAAGAGAAATAACAGGTATAATATGTGGAAAAGAGTTTATATTTTTATGTGAAAGACAGAGAGGTATCTATTGGTTAGAGAGAGAGAGAGAGAGAGAGAGAGAGAGAGAGAGAGAGAGAGAGAGAGAGAGAGAGAGAGAGAGAGAGAGAGAGAGAGAGAGAGAGATTATTGGACTTAAAGGTGTTTTCTTTGTTCTTCTCTTTAAAAAACACAACATACTTAAGTGTCCCCGTGGTATCAGTGTAAGAGCAACATAAAAGATCTGGTTAGCTTTTACTTACCCTCACACATATAAACCTTCTGATAGATATAGAAAATTGGCTATTGACATAAACATTTTCTGAAATCGAGATACATCGTTTATTTCTTTATGTGGTGTATAAGTGCATGTCTGCATGTCTGTACCTAATATGTACGTTTTATATTGTTTAAAATCATTAAAAAAATATGTTATCAAGGAAATGGAAAGAAGAAAAAAAAAAAAAGAACTGAAAATCAGTAATTAAATAAATGCAAGAGAGAATAAAAAATATGAATACATAAATATTTCATGCGCATATTGATAGAAATTTTTTCACTGTTTTGCGCAAAGTTATAATATTAGGAGGAAAAAAAAAAGAACGAATAGAAACAAGATATTAGTTTCAAAACTTACTAAAACAGAATTTATTTTTTGGTAATATTTTTAATTTACTTAATTAATTAATTTATTTTATTTTTCGTTTTATTTATTTATTTATTTATATTTTTGTATTTATACTTTTTTTTTTTTGGCTTATTACCGTATTCATTATTTTTCCGTCTCTTGCATCACAAATAGTTTAACAAAGTTTCTCCTTTCTGTGAGTAGGTACGTAAGAAAGATTTCTTGCTGCTAATCCATTAATGGAGTCCGAAAGTTAGTGAAAGCTGGTTTATTCTCTCACAATTATCATCATAGAAATAAATAACAACAAATATACAGTAATCATAATAATGATGGTAATAACAACAACAACAGCCACAAAAAACAGTCAGAATAACTACAAAATCAATGAAAACAACAAAATAACATTATCAACAACACGATTTATTTATGTATAAAACTATAACTGATTAACGCTTTTATCTATTCAGCAGTTATTATTATTATTTTAAATAATGATGTTAATCGATTTTTTAATACAGATAAACGATAATGAATTATTTTACGTACTTTGATGGCGCTGAGATCTAAATTTGTTTCATTTATCTTAAGATTCTGGAAAATTATGACATGATCTAACTGCGTTTTTCTTTATTTGTTATTCGTTTGCAGAAACAAGCACACAGACACACACACACAGACACAGACACACACACAGAAAAATGTATTTTATTGTTGTTATACTACTAGTGCTGCTGCTGCTACTACTACTACTGTTATTGTTTTGTTGTTGTTATTGTTACGTTACTGTTGCTGTTATTATTATTTTTATTGTTGTTATCAATGTCTTGTTAACATAATGAGTTGATGACAAGAACAAAATAAAACGAAGAGAAATAAACAACAACACACTTAAACTATTTAGTAATCCATTTGATCAGCGTCCGCAGAATTATTTTCAAGGAGAGGAGACAAAACATGTTGACATAATAAAATAAATGAAGTGCACTTAAATCCAGTACAAGGACGCCATCTATTGGACGATCGAGACATGACAAAGAAAGGATGTGCAAAACTTTTATGTAAAAAATATACCAATTCTGTTCAAATTATTCGTATTTTTCTTGTATTGTAATGAGGTGACATTTTTATTAGTTGTACTTCATTGTGCAGTTTTCAGTGTTTGTTTAGTTAATTCCAGTGTTTATTTATTTTAGTTAATTCCATTGTGTACTGAAGTAATTACTACTGCTGTGACTACATTACATGCGTAGCACTTAACATATTAAACCAGAAAACAAAGTCTTGTTTGTTAATTAGACACTGAGCCGTTTTGTATTAATGAAAGATTAACCTCTAAATGAAATCATGACAGTTTTCACTCTCAAGATATGTACAATAAAAACTGGCTTTTCCAAACAGTTGGAAACAAGGTAGCTCACTGAATGTATATGTGAACTCCTGTGTCGAAAATATATTTTTCAGAACGCTGAATAGATTCGGAACTTGTTATTCTTAAACCAGTAATATTATATAACTGTGAAGTGAGCAGTACTACGAATGACAATGGTTCTAAGCAAAAAGTCCAAGAGAAGTAGAAAAGAACTAGAAGATGTGGCAACTTGTTTCCCTTGGGAAGATGGCGACTATGTTCAGTTTTGTGAAATTAAAGACACAGACTGGGAAACTCAGTGGCATTCTCATCATTTCGAAACAGTTAAAAGCGATGTGCAATTCAGAAGAACTGAAGACAGCTGCATGCACAGTTCGACCTCTTTTCTTAACGAACATGTAAACGATAGAACAGTAACCGATAAAAGACCAAAAACTACCAGACCTGAAATGAACTGTTGTTCGGAGGGTCTAAGCTCAGTTGTCGAGAATGTGTTAAACGAAAACTGCACCAAACGCAGTCTAGGGGAAATCAGACGATCTTCATCCCTGCTTTGCATGCAGGCTGAATATTTGAGATTTTCAGAAAAATCGCCTTTACCAGAAAGTCTTCAGTTGTTTAACAGTCACACTAAAAAACTACAGTCTTTGAAAAAGGTGGGGCTAAAATTAGTTAGCTGGTTGAAAAACAAACATTTGAAAAATCGCAGGTCACGAGTGATAGACATTTGTAGAGCGGGTGTTTCAGAAAGTTCCAGGAAATCTTGTATTTTCTAGTGTAAAAAATATGTATGGATCTCGTCAACTATTTATTTCTCTGGATTAATTTGTTTTAAAATGGATTCCTTTAAAATCATAATTTTAAAACACTGTGAATGTTATTCATCAAGCCTTGCTTTTGTGTTATTAAAATATATATATATATATATATATATATATATATATATATGTGTGTGTGTGTGTGTGTGTGTGTGTGTGTGTGTGTGTGCAAAGAAATATATAAAATGTATTATTATTATTATTGTAAATCTATGCATAATATAAACACATATATACATATAATGTAAACGAATCTCCCCTTACCATGACTTAAATTGAATTTAAATAAATACTGCCATCATTTTTGTTTTGTTTTATTCGTTTATTTCATTTCGGCATTTACGCTAATTAATATGGAGGTCTACTATGGTAAAATTTAGTGCTAGCACAATATATTTCACGAATGATAATTATACAGGTTTTATTAAGTAATTATAAAGCAGCTCTGTGATGTTTCTTTTTGTTGATCAGTTTAATTTCATTATTCAATCTGAACAGGAAGTGACGACACCGTATTGTTTCCGGTTTTACAAATGGTGAAGCTGAAAGAAATTCGAAACATGTTTTGGGGTAATGACGACGTTCTTTAATTTTTGTTTTTTTCTGCACTGACTGTTTACTGTATAATTACTAAGCCTTATTGTGAAACTATCAATCGAATCTGCTTCCAAGAAATATTATTTTATTAAGCTACATATTTCTAAAAATCGACAAAGAAGCTACCACTGTACCAGCACCACGTGGCTTTATTATTTTTCTGCAGCTTTAAACCCTGAATCACCACGTGTTTTTAAAAATATATATTCGCATGCATTCATAGCAATCACATTAATGGCGAACACCATAAACATAAAGGAATTGTTTATTGAGATGTTTTTAAATGTTAGAAAGCAGAATCTTAGATTGATTTAAAGTTTAACAGTCTAACTTTTCACACAATCGATGAATCGTGACTATGAAATAATGAATTGAATATGAATTATGATATTGAGATTATTCATATTCATTAATTCATGATCATGATTAAATTAAACGCACCGATCTTTGTGGTTCAAATTTGTAATAACCTAAATATTTTATTTAAAATTTCAAAATATTTAATAATAACTAATTTAAATATATACATATATATAATGATAAATGATAAGATATGAACCTTTTCAAATTTCATAGAGTAAAATTTAAATTGAATGATTTTTAAAATAATTTATCCATTTTAACCTAATTAATAATTATTTTAAAAAATAAAATTAAAAAAAAATTATTGTGGTATTTTATACGTTATTTATTTATTTGTTTAACAGGAGTCACACTCAATGGCGGTAAAAGGTACACCCAGACAATTGACCAGTCCTTTCATTTGTCCATGGCTGCTTTGGAAGCAGGACAAGGTTTGTAGAACCACATTTAGAAAAAAGAATGAAAAATGAAAGTTGCCCTAAATCCAGACTTTTAAGTTCATGTTTATCCATCTACTCTAGTCATATTTATGCTGTCTTAGAATTAAATATATCATAATCATGTTATCATTAATGTTTAGTTTATTTTTGTGTATGGGTAAAGTGTAAACAAGTGATGTGGATTTTTTTCCACCTAACTGCAAAAATTTGAACTGTTGCAAAGGTAGGCTGTATCCATGGCTGATGAAAATGATCACAATGATGTTTAAACAAGAGATTCTGCTAAAAGGCATGTGTACTAGAACTGCAGAAGTGGTAATGGGTTAATTCGAATCATACCAATCACTTAAGATCTTCGTGTAGATAAAAATCCAATCATGCTAATCCAGTTTTGTGCAGTTCTCATCTTTACTGTCACAGCTATAAATACAGAAAATATGTACAAATGAAGAACAGTTAACATGTAAATTTGAAATTTGTTGAATTATTGGATAAGCAGCACAAATTTATAAGTTTACTGATAATTTGTTTATTAAATGATTATTATTATTATTCTTAATTTTTTCATTTTCAGAACTGCAAGCAGCTGATGACAAGCAGGTTTCTGTGATGATTCAGTATGAAAAAGCAGAATTTTTACTTTGTACTCTTATACACGGAAAGCTGTTTCAGCAGTCCCTGGATCTGAACTTCACAGAGGGAGAAGAAGTGACGTTTTATCTCAATGGAACAGGTAACTTTGAATAACAGACCATCTTAATTTTGTTTAGCTTTTAGTAAAACTGTAAATCTGTTGTTTGTTATCACAAGTTTTTATTTTAATAGTTTTTGTTAGTTATTGCTAGGTTTTATTTTAATAGTAAAATTTTGTAAAATGATTATTGTCTGTTGGTTTTCCCAATCTTTGTTTTAATAATGAAACTTAATTTTGTAAAATGATTGATTGTCAGTTATTGCTATTTCTGATTTTATTAACAAAATAAATTTCTGAAATAAATACATATGACTCAGTGTATATATATATATATATATAATATGTAGGGAAGATGATATGACTAGTGTGATATGCAGGAACAATTTAAACTTTTCTAAAATGTAACCCAGAACAATTCTTTTATCATAAATGCCAGTTTTAATGATTTTTGTTGTTGTAGGTGTGGTGCACCTGACAGGGTTTTTGTTAGAAGAGGACCTGGAAAACATGGACAATAATTACTCAGACTCTGACACAGAATCGGAAGGTGAGTTTTTAACCTATCATTTAACTGTGTTTGAATTCAGATCATTTTATTATACGTCTTAAATCACTTTATTTTCTGACTGAAACATTATTTAGCTGTGAATTTTAAGTCACTTTATTTTGTGTTACAAACAATTACTCATCTGTGAATTTAAATGATTTATTATATATTTCAAACTTTGTATTTAAGTATGTGTGGATTCAAATAATTTATTATAGCTTTAAGCTTTATTGTGTAAAGTATACATGTGTTAATTTAAATTATTTATTTATCGTATATTTTTTGTATGTGAAATCAATATCAAACTGAGGATTCATGCATGAAGTAATCTTGTCACTTTAACAATGTTCAAAAGGTGAGGAAATAAAATAAATACAGGATAAGTACAAAACAATGTTTGATGATATTTATAGATAAATGTTCTTTTGGCTTTACCATTATTTTTTTTGTTTACTTGTTTGCTTATTTAATGATATTACATTAGTAACAACAATTTATTATATATTTATTTGTTTTAATATATATTCAGAAATACCTGAATTGGTGGATTCTGCAGGCAAAGAAAAGTTAAAAAAAGGTATTCTTAAACTGTTTTTTCTTTTGCTGATAGAATTTATTTTTTTAAATTTTTTTTTAAAATTTTATTTTATTTTATTTTATTTTATTTTTTTTTTTTTATATTTTAAAATCAGTAGCTGATCTGCTTCTTTACTACAGTTTCATTAAAATTCTTTCCTTTATTTTATCCACTATCTTTTAATTATAAATTTAAAATCGATAATAAATTTTTAGTTTTTGTTGTTTTTTCATTAAAATTTCTTCATCTGTTTTAGCTGTAAAAAGAAAATCATCTACTAGTGACCCTGTTCAGAAGAAACTAAAACTCAATGATGAATCTGATGAATCTGGTGATACTGATGAAGATGAAGAAATAAATGCTGCTATGAAAGAGGTTGATTAATTTTATATATATACACATACACACATTACAAATAATAACTAATTCACTCATTTCTGAATATATTAATATAAAGAATTAGATAATTTATATTTAAAACTTGCTTAGCCTGTATCTGTTGTCACAAGTTATATTAAAACACAGACTATAATTTGGCTTCTGCATTTTGTTACATGCTGTTACACATATATAAATGATTTGTATCATTTTGTTTACTATATATAAATGTTTTCATTTCTTTTCAGTATTTGGGAGAAGATACAGATGAAGATAGTGGTGTGTATTAAAAAGATATATTTTTACTTTATGGATAAAAAAAAGAAAGTTTTATGCATATCTTCTCTGCCAAGTGAATTTGTCACTTAATTTTTTTTTATAAATATGTTAATATTGTATTTAGTTGACACATTTTTGACTATTTTAAAACTATGTTTTGTTTGTATATTCTGTCACATCAATGAATTTTAAATCAGAATTGTATTGTGACTGAGTTCTAGATTTAACATAAATTAAAAAGCTCTTAAATGTGTTATTTCCTACCTACCTTTTCTTTTTTCTTTTTAAAAAAACATCGAAACCGTTAAGCAGTTGTAAGTATGTCAGAAGTGTAAAATGGTTTGTAAAATTGATATTAGTCAATTTGGTAAAGGTTGCGAAAGTTGTTTTATAAATAAACATTCTTTTTGGTATGAATGAAAGCATGCAAACCCATCCACTTAGTTTAAAATATATTTCTTGGTTGTTTTTATTTTTAATTTGTTTTGGTTTTGTTAAAACTGCTAGATGAAGATGATGAGGAGGAGGAGGAGGAGGATGAAGATATGGAAGAAAGTTCAGAAGAAGAAGATGAAGAAATGACTCCTGAAAAATCCAAAATGAAAAATAGTTTGAAATCTGACAGTAAATCACAGCGAACGCCTCTGTTGGAAAAGAAAATGGCGAAAATGGCTTCAGGGGACCAAAGTATGAAGCAGACGCCATCAACCGACAAAAAATTGAAACAAACTCCATCAGCCAATAAAAATGTGAAACAGACACCATCAGCTGATAAAAATATGAAACAGACACCATCAGCTCAGAAGAAATTGACGCAGACCCCATCAACACAGAAAAAGGGCAACAAAACCCAACAGGATGAAAATAAAAATGTAAGATCTTCTGCAACAAAATCTATAACGGATATGTTATTGGAATGTTCTGCATACATTCTTTGGATTTCATAAATTCTGTTCACTATAGCCATTTTGGTCATTTTTCCATCCAGCCAGAATTCAGAGGCCATTTATTAATTATGTTTAATCCCATGAGAGAAAATATTTTTTCTCTATCATCATCTGCATGGTTCTTAATCATATGTATGACATTACATAAATGTAAATTGAAACAGTGTTTAAAAAAAAAAAAAAAATTATTCCTTCTTGACTGGAGTTGAAAGACTTGCTTGCCCATTCCTGTTTAATATTATTAGTGTTTTGTTGATCAATTGTTTATTTTTTTTAATTTTTTTTTTTTTAAGTTGAATGCATCTCAGAATGGTGAGCCCCAGTCAGGGGAAACAGAAAGTGCCAAGAAAAAGAAAAAAAAGAAGAAGAAGAAGAAGAATCCTGCAACTGAGGTAAAATTTAAAAATCAGCTTTTATATCAGAAATCACTGTGAAAAATGATTGTTTACTATTGTTAACTTAGTATAGTAATGTAAAAAGTAAATCTAATACTTCAAGATAACATTAAAAAAATGATTTTACAAAATCTAACAAAGGTGGGTTTTTTCTGATTCCATTCATCAGTGATGTATTTTTATTTTTATTTTTATTTTTATTTTTTTTTTTTTATTGATGTGATATATTTTTTTATTTTTTCAAATTTTTTTTTTTATTTTTTTTGTAACAGGAAACTGAACAACAAACCCCAGATGAAAAACAAGCAGCCAAGAAAAGAGTTTTACAAGGAGGCACCTTAATGGAAGAATTGAAGATTGGTCATGGTCCTGAAGCTAAAGAAGGAAAAATGGTTTGTGTGCATCATAAACATTTTAAAATGATGTGCAAATATTAGTTAAAATAGATTAAGATTTTCTTTGATTTGCACATTACACCCAGAATGTTGATCTCATGCTGTACAAAAAGCAAACATAAGCAAAAAAAGTTAAAAGCTAATGTTCATGCATTTTGTCTGTCACATGAGGATAATTGCTGTGTCCATGAAATTTTCCAAAATTTACTCAATGTTTATCATGCATTTAGCTTTGTCATTGCATATGGTGTGTCCAGAAATTGGAATGTCTCTTCCCTGTTTCTATCTGTCACTTAGATTTTCTGTATTTCTGTGTAGTTAATAAATTACATCAGATTCTTTGGAAAAATAGTTTATTCTAAAATTCTGAATGATGAATTTTTTTGTTCAATGTGATTTATGAAGTTAAATAATGTTTTTTTTTTTTTGTCAAGGTTCATGTGTACTACGCAGGAAAGCTCTCTAGTAATGGAAAACAGTTTGATTCAAAGCTTGAAGGCCAGCCATTTAAATTCAGATTGGGAAAACGCGAAGTTATTCAAGGATGGGATGCTGGTGTTGTTGGTAATGATTTTTTAATAACTGCATAAGTTTACATTGATGTGTCTGGGAGAGTTTTCAATAATCAGATGCAAACAATAAAAAAAAAAAAATTCTTGGAAATTTTTATTACATATTTAATTCATTCCATTATTAATGTATGATGTTCATGACTGAGATTGTATTCATTTTAATATTTAGAAAAATCTTAGTATTAAAATATGCTAATTTTTGAATATGCAAATTTAAATATGCAAATTTATATGTTGATATAATAATTAAATTGAATTAGTTGTAAAACAAAATTCTGTTACGTTAAAATTTGTATAATTTTTCTAATAATTTAGACTTAGCTGGAGAACTGTTACAGTTTTCATTTATTTTATTTTTTAATTTATTTCAGGAATGAAAGTTGGTGGAAAAAGAAGACTGACTGTACCAGCAAATCAAGCGTAAGAATGATTTTTTGGAAGTCGCATTTAAATAATAATAATAGTTAGATATTTTATTACTGTTATTATTATTATTTTTTTTTTTACTATACTAGTTAATGCAGAATATTCACAAATACTTTTCTGTTAGAACTGTTGTTAATATAACATTTAAAAAATAACAAAAACTTAAGAATAAAAGATAAATGTGACTTAATAATGACACCTACATTTATAATGTTTGTTTTGTGGGGTTTTTCTTGGTCTTTTTCTCTGTGTGTTTTGTTGCTTTTTTTGTGGGAGTTGGATGGTGCATAAATTAAAAGAACGTTAATTTATTTTTGTTCATTTTCATTGTGTCTTAATTACACTAGAGTTTCTCTTACTTTTTTCATGTTTGCATATTTTTTAATTTTACTTTCAGATATGGCAAACAAAGACAAGGACCAATTCCACCCAACAGCACTCTGGTCTTTGAGATAGAACTTAAAGCTGTCAGCTAAATAAATGGGAGAAAAAGAAAATAATAATAAATAAAATTCAACAGATTCAGAAGGAATTTGTTTTGCACATCATTAATTCACTCTTTAATGACAACTGATATAATTGAAATTTTGTTTTAAAGTTTTAATTACTTTCAGTTCTGGTTTTGTAAGAAGTGTACAAGTATTAAAGGAGAAAGAAGTAGATGTAAGCATACATTTTTATGCTAAAGAGAAGGTTAACCATGTTTATACCTTACAGTTTTTGTGACAGAAGATCCTTAGTGTAATAAATGCAGCTTACAAGAAAAAAAAAGATTTTGTTTTGATTTTGAATGTTGATTTTAGTTTTATTGTCTATAGATCATGGTAGAAAATTATCTTTGAAATATTGGCATCACAGAATTAATATTAGTATTCTTATCCCACTTCATCCCTTCTGTTATTGCTCTTGATTGTTTTTCTGTAATTATTTATGGCAATAACTGGTGAATCAGTTTGAAAATAAAATTGCAGTGGGTTTTTTCATGAACTAATGATGAGCAGTAAAAGTACAGTTGGGTATCCATTTGCAAGTATCTTTATAAACAGAATCTTTCTCTAATAAAAAGTTAAGAAAGAAAGAAAACTACAAATATCCATTAGTCAGCTACATCTGTTAACAAAAATCATTGATGGAGAGAAAGCAGATGCTCATGTATATTATCCTCACTGAAAATTGCTTCTGAAAAGAACATTGCAGACTTCTTAACGAAAAACAAACTTGTGCAATAATTTACATAATTACAGTAAATCAGTTTGGAGTTATGTGTAATTATACTGAATAAATATGGAAACAAATCCAAAACATTCTGAAAAGGAAATATTGCTTATGCAAACAACAAAAAACATGCACAAAATAAATATATACACACATGAATTAGATAATAATAATAATAATAATGATATAGATTACATAAATAAGCGGATTATACAAATGAAAACGTGAAATGAATAAATCGAGTTAATAGCAACAGCAAGAATTTCCTACCCTAAAAACAAATTTCTAACAAATGAAAAACCAAATCACATTAAGGTATGACGTTTATCTATTGTTTACGTCATTTCGCATTTCGGAGTTACTCGTTCAATTTCGTTGCCATAATTTCGTGTGTTTAACGACCTACCTTGAAAATAATAGAATGAAGCGATACAAGACACAAGATTAAGTATATTTGTCGTTCAATACACACAATATTTTTACGTATCAGTAGATGAATATGATGGCACAGTTCAAAGTGTCACTTGGATTCTATATGAAATGAAAACAAGGCTAGTCAAAACTTTAAATAAATAAGTAAGTTACTATCCTAGATTAATTATTTTGTTATTAGCTATGATTATATTTTGGTCGATAGAAATTTGTAAAACTGTTGTATATTCATTCATAAGTTGATAAGTCATAATTGTGTTATTCCTCATTCTTTTTCTCATTATTATTATTATTATTATTATTATTATTATTATTATTATTATTATTATTTATTTATTTATTTATTTATTTATTTAACGAATGTTTTATTTGCGGTTGATTCTATAAATGGTTTAACAACAGTTAAATAACCAAATCAGTTTTAATGAAATACTGAATGCTACTGTATTTAGCTGTTTGGGTGTTTTGTTGTTGTTTTTTTCGTGTGTTTTTTCATCTTGGACGGAGTAAAAAAAATCGTTTGGGACTTAATTATCGACTGGTGGTCATGTCCATCTTTATTTTACAGCGTTTTGATGCGGATCAACCTGTAATATATTAGTTTATGTGAAATAGTCTACACGTGCAGTTGTTTTTGAATAGTATCCTAAACATGGGGAAACTAAATGTAACGATGTTGAGATATCTTACAAAAGAAGATTTCCGTGTTCTAACAGCGGTAAGGATGACATTTATATGTAGGCGTTATTGATAGAATACTGGGATCTGATCCCACTCATCGAAACTAATGTTACCTGAGACTAAGTACTTCATTTGACGTCAGTGAAAGCATTATTTTTTTAAAAAGTTATTAATTATTAACAATGAATGACAATAATTATAATTCTTTATTAAAGTATTAAACTTGTTAAAAAGCATAGACAATATTCAGCTCTTCACGTGATCTACGGTGGACATATATCATTATATGCATTCACATGAACCAAATTTCAATGAGACATCACAAAAATATATATAATAACTAAATAAGTGTCATACACAGGACACAAAGACAGCCAGTTCAATCAAAACAGCTAGTTTCAACTGAACTTGTAGAATATATAATATATTTAGATTTGGACAGGTGTGTATTCTGATTAGTTCTTTCACTAGTTTTAATATGCAACTTTAAAAAAAAATATATATATATTATTAAAAATAAATTAAAAATATAATGGATGAAATTAGGTTTGTCAGATAGCAGCTAACTACCAGAATTGATATAGTGAAATATTACCATATAAAATCGTCATTTAGATTGCTTTTGCTGCTGTAAACATAATACAAAACATGTTCATGAAAGGGTTTTTTTCTGATGTTTTTTTAATTTTTATTATTATTATTTTTTTTAATTTCTAAAATGCATGATTCATGTATTGTTTTATCATTATTATAATTTTATGTATATGCATTTTCTTGGTTTATTTCAGGTGGAAATGGGGATGAAAAACCATGAAATCGTCCCAGCACCACTGATTGCATCCATTGCACATTTACCTAATGGAGGCTGTCATAAGATACTGAGGGAATTGTCAAAACATCGTCTCATTGCTTACGAACAGGGAGGCAAACGATGTAAGTACTAACACAAATTCGTTCAGCATTATGATACATGTTGAGATCTTAAGACATTGTAACTGTGGTGTTTTAAATGTAAATTGTATACTTTCTGTTCTAATAAGTGTTAATACTTGTTCACAACAAAATAACAAAATAGTACAAATTCCACAAGATGATTTCATTATACTTCATTACTGGGTTATGCATATATCTTTAGACATTACAAGTTTGAATAATTACTTGAAAATATTAAAAAATGTGTGTCTAGTATTTTTATGAGTTACCAGATTTATGAATAATTTTGTATACATGTGTGTGTGTGTGTGTAAATCATACTACTGTTTTATATGGGTAGTACCTTTTATTTCTTCTTTTTTTAATTATATATCATTGTTGCAGTTGACAAATGGTATTACTAGAGTTTTATAAATAAAATATATCTTAAATATTATTAATTTCAGTTAGTGGTTACAGACTAACAAACTCAGGCTATGACTACTTGGCACTGAAGGCTCTCACTAATAGAAATGTTGTTACATCACTAGGCAACCAGATTGGTGTTGGGAAAGAATCAGGTAACCTTTCCAAAATGATCTTATAAAAATAACATTTCCTGCTTCCAAGTTTGTACAAGTAAAAAATCTTTCACTATTGTTTAGAATTTAAGATAAAACTAAGTTTCAAAACATGGAATTTGCAATGGGTAAAAGTAAGAAGAAAAAGAAAATATGTTTTTAAATTAAAATATACAATATAGTAAACTCTAATTACCAAATTTATTTCATATTGAATTTAACCATTATTGATTCTTTTGATAATTTTGTCTGCACAAACATTTTTTATTACACTTCTCACATAAACTGTATTTATAAATATGTATTTATCTTATTCTTCTTAGCTGATATCTTAAATTTTATCCAAAATGTAGTGTTAAATATGTCAATATTTCTGTGTGAGATTTAGATAAGATTTTATATTTCTTGTATATTGAAATGCTGTGTTTGTATTTAATTTATTTCTCTTATATGCAGATGTGTATATAACTGGAGGTCCAGATGGACAACAGTATGCCATCAAACTTCACAGGTAAATGTTGTGGAAAGAAAAACACCTGTTTTCTTTAACGAATATTTTTGTATTAATTAGACGTTTTCTGCATTTTTAAACCTTTAATTTTCAAATCACCAACATATTTTTTAAGATGATTTTGAGCTTTTTGAATGAAAAAAGTTAAATTACTACTAATTTATTGTATGTTAATAAATATTTTAATTCAGTTCATACTGACGTTTTTCAGTTTTTAATAATATGAATTTGATGTTTCTTTGTATACTTCTGAGTTGCTTGAAAGAATTTGTTAAAGAATAATAAAAAAAAAATTATTAAAAATTAAATGATTAATAGTTTATTTAAGTCTCTAAATATTCTCATAATTATATGTCCCAGCTATGGGAAGGCTTATAAAACACGTTATTTATTGTTAATTAATTTGTGTCATCTGTTGTTTGGTCTTTTTCCAGTTTAATTATTATTTTAAATATGTATATTTGTTTCAATAGACAGGTAGATAGATACTGGTTTTGTTTGTGTTTGTTTAATGCAGAATAAACCATTATTATTATTATTTTTGGGTACGTTAATAAAATTATTCACACTACTCAGGTTGGGTCGTACGTCGTTTCGGCAGCTGAAGAACAAAAGAGATTACCACAAACATCGCCGCTTTACATCCTGGCTCTACCTCTCCAGACTGGCAGCCATGAAAGAATTTGCTTACATGAAGGTAACATTTCTGTTTAATATTCAGTCATAAAATAAGTGTTTTTAGTTCATTACATGAAATTGTGAATACGGGTTTGAGGAACATCAATATAAAAATAAAAACATTATTTCACATAAAGTAGATAGAGAAAATGCAGTGGAATGACTTATAAACTAAGATGTAAATCTAAGATAAAATTTCTTTTAATTACCTTTGCTGTAAATTGTTTTGTAAATTTAAGAAAAATGTTAATCTTACAATCTGTTAAAAAAAAGAAAAAACCCCACCTAATTGTTTCATAAAATACTTGAAAAATAACAAATCATATATATCATATTGCCATTGCTTATTTTAAAATAGTTTAACATAATGTTAAATATGAAATAAGTACAATTTAATTTCTTGAAATCACAGGCATTGTTTGATCGTGGATTTCCGGTTCCAAAACCAGTAGACTTCAGTCGTCATGCTGTTGTTATGGAGCTGCTGAGTGCCCACCCAATGTAAGTAAAAATTCATTTCGATATTTTTATCATCCAGTATTTGGACCTTTATTTAATTGTTTATATGATTTTTCAGAAATATAATTTTATATTCTTTTATAGTAATTTTTTTATTCAGCAAACAAACAAAAACAACCCCCCAAAAAAATTTTTTTAATGAAGTTTAAAATCTTGAAGGATAATACATAAGTAAACAAAAATTAAATTAAAAATGTAAATAGAATAGACAAAAATAATGTTTATCATTATGTGACAGTACTGGGAATGTGCATATAATCTCTGCTGTTTGATAAAATTAGCCAGTGGAGTTGAAATATAAAAAAATATAAATTAAGTTATATTAGAAAAGAATGGGCTGAATATATAAAACTTTTTCATGACATAATATGTTGTTCGTTTTTTTTTTGGACACTTATTAGACTTTTGTATAAAAGTAAGTGAACAAAATAGTTGTTCATTCTTTCTAGTGTATCATTTAACAAATACTGAACTATTTAATATATCTTTACTACCTAGGAGTCAGGTACATGATATTGCAGATCCATCATCAGTGTATAACGAATGCATGGATCTTGTTGTGCGACTGGGCAACTGTGGAGTCATCCACGGTGACTTCAACGAGTTCAACTTGATGCTTGATGACAAAGACCAGGTGACCATGATTGATTTTCCTCAAATGGTGTCTATAAGCCACCCCAATGCAGAATGGTACGTTGAAGTATTATTAGTTGAAAATTTAATGGGCACTATGAACATGTAGTGTATTACATTCTACAGGGTTTTTAAAAAGAAAAAAAGTTATATCTAGGAACTATTCTCAGCTAAAAAATAAAGTATGATATAAAATTAATAAGTTTATGAGGGTAACATTTAATTTTATTTTACATTAGAGTAAGTAAATCATCAAAAAGCAATTGTATCCTCAGCCTGCCATGGATATTTGGCCATATCTCTATAAAATGTATTGTCATAAATTTATAAATATAAAACCATGTGACATATTAAAATTTAAAGTTTTATGTAACAGCAAGAAACAAAACAAAAAGTAAATAAATTTTGTCTTTATATATCTCCTTCATTACTGATATTAGAATTACATAATAACACATTTTCAAATCACATTACAACTGTAATTTTCAGGTATTTCAACAGAGATGTCGAGTGTATTAGAATATTCTTCAACAGAAGGTTTCACTACGAGAGTGAGCTTTACCCCTGTTTCAAAGATGTCAAGTTAGTTTTCCATTTGCACTGACCTTGTTAATTATTCAGAATTTTGTTTCAAATTTTATACGTATTCATTTTTTATGAAGACAAAAATAGCCTAAATGCATTTTATATACTTTCATTTTATTGGGTTCATTTTGTATTTATCTACTATGTCAAGCTTTACTAGTAACAAAGTCTGATATTAAAATGATAAGTTGAAGATGAACACGTTGTTTACTGTCCTGCTTTATTATTGACAAAGACTGACAGAACAAACTCTTGAAACTAAGCAAAATAAATTTAAGTTGCCTGACTATAAGTTATAACTTACAAGAGACTGTAGAATTTGAAAAGGATTAGTCATAATCTTAGGATATAAACTTGGACTAATTTTTTCTTTCTTTCTTTGTAGTAATGTTATTAGGCTGTTTATTTTTCAATGATCACAATTACAAGATATTCAGCACATAAAACTAATTAATCTGAGTTTTTACATTTGTAATCACAAAGCTCAGCTTTCACTTTTATTTTATTTCTGTTGTTGCAATATTTCCAGTAATGACAAAAAGGCCTTCACTTCTATTAATAGTTGTAATGTAGACATTGATACAAAATGTAAGCCAGTTTTAATTTTTATTTTAGACGTGATGATAATATGGACGTGGAAGTGTCTGCAAGTGGTTTTACAAAAGAAATGGCTGATTCATTAGATGAGGTATACAGATCTCAAATAATAAAAACGTGTTTATTTATTTAACTTTTTATAAAATCCATGAAATATTTTAATTATTATACTATTTTTAAATGATTCTTGGATGTGTTTTCTGTAATTGTTCTTATTTCTGGCTTTGATACCTTTTTCCTTCTTTTCAAAATGATTATGTAAGTCAAATTTATTTTCAGGGTGTACAAGAACTGAAAGCTAGTTCTGAAGATGATGCTGAAGATAAAACAACAAGTGATGACAATGAGGACAATGATGATGTTGATGATGACACTGATGACATGCAGATACAGGGACAGAAAATCTAGAAAAATTGAAAGAGAAACCTGAAGCAGAAAGTTCTGGAGCAGGTGCTGACATTTTACAATGGAAAGAAAAAAATGATTTTGAAAACAGGCTGGCTGCTTCTGAACATGATTCCGATGAAGAATGCAAAAAGAATGATGAATCTGAAGAGAAATATTTTGAGTCTGATTTCAGAAATAAAGTTAATCAACAGGAAGATAAGATGGACGAGTCCAAGGATGGAATTTCTGGTCCAGGGCATTCAAATGACAAAGATTCAGAATTTGATCAAGAGGAAGACTTTGAGGATCTTAGTTATGAAAACAGAAAATATCAGCCGTTCAGAACCGAAGAGAGCATGGCTCACACAAACTTTCATCTAAGACATGAACATGTGTCTGATGTTGCGAGTGTTCAGAGCTCTACCATGGACCCAGAGGAAGTGAAAAAGAAAGTAAAAAGTCAGCTGAGGAAACAGCAGGCAGTTCAGAAAGCAAGGAGAATACGCAAAAGTGGGGAGGCTTCAGTTACGACAAAGTTACGAAGAGAAAACCAGTTAGATATAAGAGACAGTTTGTCGTCCATTTGGTATTAAACATGTAAAAACACAAATATATTTATTATTCATTTTAATACATATGTCTGAAAGTGTATCATTATTCCCTGAGAAAGTTGTATTTGATATTTGAGTTCATGTATCTGTTTAAAAAACCCAAAACATAATGTAAAATAAATAGTAAAAACATATAGTGAATAGAGAAGTGATGCAGGTACGAATTATAATATAAAAATCACACGAGTGACCAGTATGATTGAAGATAAAAGACAACTATATTTCAGTTGGTCATTAGTGAATAACTACTTTATTATTAAAGTTTTGTTAAAAAATTAACCAATTTTTCTACCATTTGTTCATATTTTTTCTTCTCTTTATTTAATTTAAAAAAAGAAAGAAAAACATTAGAGAAAAATCAATATACTGACCTAATTAACATCAGATCAGAAAACAAAACTGGACATGTCTTTTGTTGTATCAAAGAAAAAGAAACTGAATTTTTCTTTGAAAATTGCTCTATATTATACATCACTGTTGATTGTAAAGACTACTTTATTCAAGTTACAAACACTTAGATTCTGTTTAATGATCTGACCAAACCAAATCCAGATATTCACCTGATTTGAGATAATAATGCAGTGTAAATGTAAATATCTTGCTTATATTTGCTTATTCATAAATAATTTTGTTAGTAAATGAGTTAAAAAAAAAAAAAAAAAAAAAAAAAAAAAATAAATAAAATGTACAAGTTAAATCAAGTTCTGAACAGATTAAAAAGAAATTAGGCAGAGTTGTGATTCCATGGTATGGCATATCAAACCTCCATTATGAACAGATAAAGCAACTGTTATTCATGGTGGGCAATACTGTAGAGTTGTCTAATAGAAGTAAATAGTGCACATTATGATGCTCCAACATCCAATTGGTGTTCTGTAATTGGTTTATCATTGCTCTGATTTTTGTTTGTAATGTAGAAATATTAACAAGAGTATCCTAAATAATGGATTTTCTCTTGATCTCATTGCCTAATTGTCACATCCAATACTGAAAGCTGATAACTGATAGCATTAAAACATGATGAAGAAGTCTCCAGTTATTTAATGAGTTCATATGAAAACACTGGCTTTCAGGTATGAACAAAAAAGCAAAATTAGGTTTATCATCATAATTTTTGTTAAATAAACATGTCACATTGGTGAGACCTGATTTCAACCACATCTTTCATAATTATTTTTAACAGAGAACAAATATTGTATGTTCTACAATTTTTTTTAATTCAGTAAACATTTTAGTATGTACATGTACATGAAAACCAATGAATGGACTTTCATGCAACAGATAATATTGAAGAACAACATTAAAGCTAAAATCAGTTAAAATCGGCAAGAGAACATTTATTTGAAACTTTGCCCTTTTTTATCATGTTGAAGGATAAACAGATTTAAACAAATACATTTGTACACATATTCATTTAAAGATGACATCCATGCTAAGGCCTGATTGATCATGGAAGCAATTTAATGTATTGTTATTTCAAACTCTGATTTATTAGAAATGTGCATATTATGCAGGGAATCAGTATCATAAATATGAAACAAAAAAATACCTGACCTCTTACCATTCCAAACAGTCAAGTAAAAGATGAAACACTGAATTTCTAATACGAATGTTTCGCCACTAAAACAAAATGCCACACTGACACCCACAGTAACACATGAAAACAATTTTAACACTGAGAAACAAATATTTTGAAATTTTAAAAACTTTGTGCAGAATTATTCTGAGAATGTTAAATAACATTAAAGATTTAAATCAAAACAGAAACTATACATATAAGTAAGAGATACAAAAAAAAAAAATCTGAGGTATGTCGGGATATTTTAAAATATGTTTAATAAGTGCACATTTCAACTGATAGAAATATGAAAGAGAAACAGAGAAAGTTTGAAAAATTGAAAATGTTTAAAAGGATGATGGAATGTTTATATAATAAATTTTGCAGTTATTATCTGCATCTTATCTGTCCATCTCATTAAATGACCGAAAGAAACCTTAATTTTTTTTAAAGTTTAGTTATATTTATTTTTTCCTTTTACATTTTGAAGAACTGAAAATAAATTTGTTAATGTATATACAATAATAAATATTTCAGACAGCTAATGAGAGATTATTGTTAAATAAATACACTATTTTATGTCATGTAGTGATTAGTTTGGTAGCTTAAATATATCAAATTGATACAGAGTGGGTTTTTATATATTAATATTTGTATTATTATGTATGGAATTTATTTTCAGATTTTGAATGCACTATGCCAAATAATAAATAAAAACAAATTTATTACAGAATAAAAAACACATACATGCTATTAATAATAACAGCAGTCTTTAGTATGAATTTAAATAAATACAACTGCCCTTATATTTCCAGTTTTTAATTACTGTTTTTACAATCACAATTCATATACACAACTGATTCACTTCATGGCGGTAGATTTGTTCTTTGTGCAATTTTATTTTTATTATTATTATTATTATTTTTTTTTTTATCACAATTGTCAACAGATGAATTCATATTCTATATCTTCAACAAATGTAGAAATGACGTTTCTGCTAAATATCTTTTTTTGATTCATCTCCAGCTGATACTGCTTGGCCATTGCAAACATTTGGCGTACCTGCTGCTCCATTTTCTTTCACCTAAAATTAAATAATAATAATAATAAATGAAAATTAGACTATTTATTCTGTAACGGAAAAAAAAAAAAATCAAAATATACTATATTATATTAGGTATGTGTATTTCTGCCGGAACTGCGTCCGCCATTTTCTGCCAAATCCGTGTGATCGGGATTTCCCCCGATGGCGAGTGGTGTCTCTGCGTAAATCGCTTCTCGTTACTCAGGGGTTGGGAGTTTCGGTTATCCCTGATGGTATAATTAGCGGGAAATTCCCGTATACTCACTCGTTTTCGAATTTTTCAATTCGGTCAATTGGTTCGTTTCGGAGGAGAGTTCGAAAATTTGTTTCGTATTCAACACGTTAAAATCGGTCGTTTTCGATATCGGAGGATAATCTAAGATAGATGGAGGCGAAGAACAATATTTAATTTTATTATATGTGAATTTATATTGAAATCTGACACAGCTGAAAAAAACTGCACACGCCGGACAGAGGAGCTGTAACATCGAAATGGCTTCAAAATCAAACATGGCGGATGAAAATTCGAGTGAAACTGAAGTGATTTCTACCCTCGATTTTTAATAGCTTGCATTTTTAATAGCTTGATTTGAGAGGACTAGTTACCATCTATCTTCAGTCCAAATTTCACTAATAAAATTTCATTATTAAGAAAGTTACATGCATTTTAGTGAAAAACAATAGGATTTTGGTCACGCCATTGTAATGCAAATGGCGGAAATGCATTAAATAATAGGACAATTAATTAGTGTTAATTGAAAACGTTAAAATGCTGTAACTTCCTTAATACTCAACAGAATCACATGATGTTTGTTGTCTTTTATAGGGTTTTTAGAGTTCTTTTCAGCAATGTTATTTATGTTGAAGTTGGTAGTGTTGAAGTTGGTAGAATTTTTTGTCCACATAAATTATTGTTTGTTAGGTTGCTGGTACCTTAATTAATAACTTCTTTTTAATTTTTACAAATATAATCGATAGCAGAGATTGGCATTGGTCTTCACTGAAAATTTCATCAAGAAAGCTTGCTTATTAACAAAGATAGAGGGGAAAATGTTAAAATATTACTATTTTTGGTCACAAACCTCTAATGACTTATATAGCGTTTAATCGGAAGAAAAAAATTGCTTTTCAGGGGGGTTAAAATTGCTGCTACTTCCTTAATTTTTTACATATTCACTTGATCTTGGTATCATTTTAAAGTGGTTTACAAACTCTACCCAACTGTCTTATTTATTTTCAGATTAGTGGGGTTTGAAAAATTTATCCACATACCTAATTATATACAAATTTTGTAAATTAGAGTTTTAATTTTTATATGAAATTAAAAGAATGTTTATTTGATTTAGTCGTTGGGACATGCAGTACGAATTTAACCGCAAAGCTGTTTATGTTATTGAAATTATTAATTTATCAATAACATTCGTCTCCTTATTTTGAAAGTGAAAATGGAAATATTTACAGTTTAGAAATTGACGTGTCGACATCCGGTTTATTGTCAAAACAAAAAACAAATCTGACAAACCTTTTCCCCCTCTATGTTTGAATCTCCTGCTGATAAATCAGGTGCTTTTACCTCTTCAAGTTTTTGTCGTGAAACCCAGGGGAATATTTTTGTAATCCATGGTCTAATATATCTGTGGAAAAACCACAAAACAAAAGGTATCACGATACACGGTATGCAAACCATCCTAAACCCAAGACTATGAACCAATAAATTCTTCCTTTGCGGTTTCCTCCTCCCATTTCAGAGCATCATTTATAAATATTAATAACCTTATGACGATGTAATAATATTGGTAAAGATCGATAACACATTAAAGCACAGTTGCAATAGTCTTTTCATTGTTTGGAGCTTTATTTGATCAATTTTTTAATTTATCTATTTATTTTTATTATTATCTGTTTTAGTAGCTCTATCCAGACATCGCTTTAGTATCTTTTGCCTAAATCTCAGGTTAATGACATTAATGTCAATAATTATCATACCATAATTATAAAACGGTGAACAATGTTGATGTTGTTGAATGTCTGAAACATTAAACATAACAATTACATTTGATATATAAAAATTATTAAAAAAAAAAGAGATTAAAAAAAAAAAAATAAAAAATAAAAATAAAAAGTTTTTCTTTAAATCAAAATCCACCATGTGGTTTGGTGTCTTATTTTTTAAACATATTATAAAGTTTAATTTATTTTTATGTTTTTTTATTTATTTAATTATTATTATAATTATTCTTTTCCTTTTTGTTAAATAAAGAGGATGACAGCCATTTGTACAAATTTTAGTAATGATAACAAAACAATACAAATCAAAATGAAATCATATACTAGCAAAGTTATCTAACTTATATTCTTGAATATTTACCTTCCATTAAAATAAATCAGCACAAAACTTTTAATTCAAAATATTTATTTACAATAGATACATCACATTAATGAACCAGCATCAATAAATACAACAACAATTAATAATAATAATAATAATAATAATAATAATAATAATAATAATAATAATAATAATTTGACGAAACTTAATATTGGAAAGACATTGATTCGTTTATCGAGTCAAAACAGTGCTGCCATTACCTGGTGGCAACTTTGTGAAAATAACCCATTCATGCCCATAACCATATACATATACATGATATATAATCTTTGATAATATTTAAACATTTGCTCTGTATAACTATATTACAAAGCAAATAGTGTGATAGATTAATAGAGCATTCTTATAACGGAATACGTGATCAACTGTCAGCATTTGTATGCCCACTGAACAAAATCAAATACACTCTACAGCTCAGTATTAAAAAATAGCTTATTTTATGCATTACACATTGGTATATTTTTAACTTAAATCAGAAGCCATTGTTTTATCATATTATAAAATAATTGGGTAGTCACATTATGAGAAAAATGTTAAGAGCAAAGGCAGTAATGGACAATATAAATTTTGTATTTTTATCTCTTTTTCGATAAAATAATGAAACATTTAAGATATAGTATTTTTTAATTTACATACTTCGACACCATTTAAAAATAATTTTTTTTTTTTTTTTTTAAATAAAATAATAATAAGCAGGCAAGTATCTAACTTTTTCTCTTTTTTTTTAAATGTGAAATTGTACAGTGTAAGCTATTTGTACTAAATAAAAGACAGTTTCAACTTTTGAGAAAACAACTCATTTGAATGCTTGTAATTATTAATGGGGCAATAATAATAATATAAAAAAATAGTAATAATAAAATTTCTTTTTAAAAAAAAAAAAAATTTAAAAAAAAATCAAATAAGAAAGAAGTAAATGACAAAAAAAAAAAAAAATAAAAAAAAAATAAATATAAACAACAGATATTTAAATACAACTTAAACTGTATAACTATATTACAAAGCAGATAGTGTGAAAGATTAATAGAGCATTCTTAGTGAAAGAACATTTTATGTATACAAACATCAGAAATGCAACCAGGCACAAAACCCAAGTATTATAGGACGGGAAGATGATCAGCATTATACCTCTTTGAAAATGTTTCATCTTTTATATATATATATATATACATATAAATATATATATATATATATATATATATGGCTTGATTTTTTCTGTCCTTATGCTTAGCAACAATCGGTTAACTTGGAAGGCTACTACTTCAAAATAATAAAAGTTATTTAAATTTATTTACGATTATAATATTATCAAGCTCACTCACTACCCATCTACTATTTTGATTCTGTGACAAAATGAATGGCAATATCAACTAGCTTAGAACAGAATTCTTATAAAATTATGTGACTGTTATTCACGATGGGCGTTACTGAACAGTTTCTATTGTGGAAGAACACTTAAAATGACCTATTTATTAAGTAAATAATTTTTTGTTGAACTAGACACGCTTAAAGTTACCCACACCTGAACTGGTTTATGCGTTATAGTGCATTAATTGCCTTATACTGAACAGCAATGGCCGAATATGTTAGTCCATTTTAAGACCTACATATTTTTAAAACTGTTAATAATACAATCATCGACTGTTTAATGTTTATCATAGATTTATATAATGATTTATATAAGAGACAGTGATACAAATTTTAAGTACATCAAATAAAAACAAACCACTGAATAATGTGGATTGACATATTTTAGTTTGGTTACATAACATTATATAAAGCACAAACAAACAGTAAAAATAATTCATAAAAATAAAGTTATACATATATTCAGTATGTCCAATACATAGGTGATAATTTTGTAATCTTGCTATGGTCCAGTTCTTCTTTTACTGGTTTTACATTATTTATTTATTTTTAAAATGTTTGCATCTGTTAAAATAATATTTTTATTTTTTTTTTTTTTTTTTTTTAAATTTATATCATGTAAAATTTATATCATGTAAGGTATGCAGCATATTTAAATTTAGAATGCAAACAAATTCATTAAATAATTGAAGTAATCTGAAGATTGAATATACCAAAACTAATACTACCCAACTAACTGACTGCACACACATTCTTTATGTCTTCTCAGTTATACTCATTATTTTTCATTAGCTTAAACATATGGTGTAAGTTATGAAGCACAAGGCATTTTCTACAAACTGCTAACACCAAAATAACATTATCAAATTAATTTGGTTATAAAAATTAAAGCAATTTTATTGTAAATTATAATTATTGAGTAAATAATGTTTTCTATTAAAAAAAACTTTAAAGTGTATCATTGGCTGGATGTGCACAAAGAGTCCAAATACATTCTACAAGTTTCCAAGTAATTGTTTTAATTATTTCTGAAATAAATCCTTTTCCACATTAATATGAATGGAAACATTAAAACAAATAATAAATAATAATAACAAAATAAAAACAGCAACTTTAGAACAATTTACTCAAACTATCAATTTTTCCAATTAATTAATTTATGATTTAATTTTTTTAATACTTTTCTTTGTATTAAATTTCATGATAAAAAGGAAAATGATATTGCAAATTTGTTCTAAAACTTTACTATTATAAAAGATTGTCCCATTTCTCCATTCAAAATTTTTTTAATTTGTTAAGAAGTGGTCATCATTAATAACATTAACTAAAATATTTCTGCAGACTACTCTTTTGTAATGCTTTCAAACTGTTTTTAAATAAAAGTGAGAAATTATTTTTTAGCAGCAATCACATTCATTTCTTTCAAAAAATATTTAGGTTTGTTAATTTGATACGTTAAGATAAATAAAATAAAAAAACATACACACACAAAAAACAGCTATCATACAATTCTGGTGACTAGTTTTATTTTGATAGTTGTTAATATTTGTTTTGATATTAAAAATAGTTCAAAATATATTTGTAATCTAAAATTCCTCCACCACATACTCCTAAACAAGATTGTCCCAAATGAAAGCTAAAATAATACATTTAAATCACAGATGACAAATGTGAGAGTATGTTATTTGTATTAAATATGATGGTGACTGACTTTAATTTATTTTGATATTTATATTCAGGACAAGAAATCAATGTTTTCAAGGATCTAATTCTAATCATTTTTCTACCTTAAATATCTTTGTTTACATCTTTCTAGGATGATAATATTAAAGGATCATTTAATAAATGCTTAATTAAATTTATTATATGAAAATATATACTTAAGGAAGTGTAAGTCAAAAACAAAAGAAAAGGAGGGCGACACTGAAATAGTTTAAGAAGCACAGTACTGAGGTTTGCATGGATGTCACACATACATCACAAATATGAATAATCACAATTTTTAAATGAGACAGGATACACATACATATTTACTTTTCATTAATAACTTAATTACACATATAGGACATTGTTATTTAAATTCACCAGTGTTACATATTTCATCTATGTGTGACTTTTCATATTTTAAATAATTTTTAATATAAAATTTATGATGAAAATGCATCAGTTAAATTACAGTAAATGTTAAATAATGCCCACATTTCTATTTATATGCCATGAACTACTTTATTTTCATTTTCATAAAAAACAAATTATAATAAAAAAAAGTACTATATTCTAAAATGAAAATCAAAATACATATATATGTATGTGGATTATATACCTTTGAATGTTAAAATTAATAATATGTGTGTGTGTGTGTGTGAATAAAAATAACAGTTAGTTTGTAATTATATTTCAAAGATATTTTTTTTTGTTTTGAACATATTTATTTCATTGACGTAGAACTTAAAAATAATTAATTATAATTTTTGCGAATTAAAACCCCAGAAAAAAACCCAACAAAAAACCAAGAAAGAAAGAAACCACGAGAAAAAAAAAAAAAAGTAGGGAGGGGAGAAAATGGTATTCAGTTTATTAGTAATATCATGTATACACGCAATTTAATACAGACTACAGTTAATAAAACATCAAGATTTCCTGAAAAACCATATGTAGATTAAATACGACGCTGGAATGAGTAATGCAACAATAAACATAATTAGAACAACACTCCACCACCGTATTCCATAATCAGCACCATTCAAATGCCGTGGTTTTTGTGACTGCAGTGGCTGAATGCTTTTGTTTGTCAATACAGATATCACTTCACTGAGAGAACCTCTCTCCGTTCGTGATGGTTCTATAATTTTCGAAAGATCTTTGTCCATTTTGCGGAGGAATTCCTCAGCTTCCTTGGTCTGGGTGCGTAAGTTTTCTTGAATGCTAATGGTTCGTATAACTTTATGCTGTGTTTCTGGGTCACTTAAATCTTGTAGAGAGTCAGAGTCATAGTCACGATGTAAAGGTCTTTCTTCTTCGACTTCTTCAATTGTGCCATTTCGTTGCTGAAGAGATTTATCGAGGTCTGCATTGCGTTTCTCCTGTGCTATGATTTCAGTCATAAGCCCATATCGCTTGACTGGTACTTTAATAAATTTCAGTGCATAAAAATCTTGATCCCGAATCAATTTATTGATTCGTTTAATCTCAGCAACCTGAAAGATAAATTATTAATTCTTTTTATGAATAAAAGTGCATGTACAGTATCATTTCTATACATTTAAAATATATATATATATTTGATTTATTTAATCTTATCATCCGAAAAAAACGAAAAAAAACCCTGTAGCATATAAACATGTACACATATCATTATCAATGTTATCAGTAAGCAGATCACCAATACTGTATACATTAACATGTACTCAAAATGGTCAGTTAGTCGTCAATTTTATTTTTTAGTTGCAAGCTGCTATCTACACATTTCAATTGTACAAATTTTATTTATTTATTCACATTATTATAATTATTATTTTATCAGTGAAATAGGTTTATTATTTTTTGCTATAAAAAAAATAATAAAAAAATATTACCGGACATGCATAATGGAGCGCCAAGCTCTGAAGTGTATCGTCTTTGGTCAACTGTTTCTCAAAGTAAACTGGTTCATTTGTTTCACCTGGTTTATTTTTCACCTGTCCGGCTTTTCGCGATCGAAAATCGGACATTTCGATTTCAATATCGTCCTCCTCAACAATGTCATCTTGTCCAAATACGTACACACGGGCTGATTTGACGTTTTGAACTTGGTATTGCCCTCGGTTTTTATCATCTCGTGTTTTTGTGTTCCACGATTTCCCGCGAATATAACCTGAACTCATAACATCAGTTTAACTTTGTCTGTGCAGGCAGACATTGATAAGAAAAGACTACCGGGTTACATCCTATACACTACTTTAATGACATAAAACAAACACTGGCTCAAGAAAGTTATAAACAGGAACTACATGGCAAACAGGAAACGGAAATTAGCGCGTGCTAGCTACCACGTTGCAAGGGCAATTACTCTAATGTCTTTATTTAATTTGGTCTCACAATATAAATCTATAATTTTATTTGCTATACATTTTTGGTTTCTCAAGATCTCTTCTAATTTTAAAATTTTATTACTGAAATTTCAATGAATAAGAATTTTAAATTCTTTATGTTAAAATTGAAAAATATATTCCTACTGATATACTTTAGAATCAAGACCTGGATGCATGAAGTTGGTACCCATGTCACAGCCTATTATTTTTGACAATAAGGATTTTATGACGAGTTATGGGTTATTATAAACATTGAAGATATGATATTTACTATTTTGTTCATTTCACTTTAGATATATTAATATTATGTATGTTTGAGAATGACATCCTCATTATATATCCTGACAAAAACATTATTTGTATCTTTTATTTAAATTTCAGGAGCATCTAGTTTCTGTTTCTTCACCATTTTTGTTAAGAATGCAATAGTCATAGTGGTAAACAGATGACATTAGTAAAACCATTACATTATATAGGACAGTAATCTGGTTTGTTGGATTCTTGTCCTCAGGCAAAACATTTGTTTGCATTCTTTATTCAACATCAGTGTCACATTGAAGGTAATGATTGTTTTAAAATATAGTTGTTTATCGGGTATTGTGACACCCAAAACACCCCTGAAAGTATCAAAAATGTGGTTTACTTGGATCTTGTCTGAAAGTAGCAGATATTAGAGTTCTTATTATTAACTGATAAAAAATAAACAATATCAATAATAACCCTCAAAAAACTTCCTACAAGAAAAACAAATGCTGTTAAAACAAGACAATATCCTGTTTGATTTCCCGTTTCTAAAGTCATTTTAAGTCAATGATAATTCTAATTTTGTTGTAATGTTTAACATCACTGAAAAACAGTCATGTAGAATAAACATTTTATTGAACTATAACAATTAATGAAATAACAACAAAAAAAATAATAACAAAATGAAAACAAAAAAATGTCTCCATAATTTTTCTTAATGTTAAAAGTTAGGCTAACAATTCTTGTAGCTTATTTTAGAGTCCTTTTATCTCCTGTATTCTTCTTGTTTTTTCCTTTCTGTTTTTCTTTTTCTTGAAATACATTTACTTTTTCTTTTAAACCATTTCACTTCTCATTAAATTCTCTCTTTGACAAACTCTGTCTTTTTCACCAGGTTTTTTTTTGTTGTTTTTTTAACACTGGATTTTTTAAACCACTGTCTTTTCATGGTTCAATATTCAATCTACCGTGCATTAACTGACATGATGTTTTCAGTAAATTGGCCCTTCATCAACATCTTCGTCATCATCGCCATAGCCTTCTCCATTGTCAAAATAGTTCAGATTGTAGTCAGTTTCCTGTAATGAAAAACAAAATATTTAAAGGAATAATTATTATGAAAAATTAAATTTCAATAAACGAAAAGAAAATTCTAACTGATGCCTAAGGAATTAAGACATCCAATTTAATGTTTTACAATTTAAATCTGCAAAATTGAATTTATGAATTACTATTATTGTTGTTGTTTTTGAAGGCAACTGGCATCCTCAATAAGGCAAAATAGTTGGTGTTACAGGACAGCAATATCTAGGGCGCTCCATAACAGAGTAATGAAGATCTTGAATTAGTTTGATACAAAAATGCTTATCTATGATGCTAATTATAGTTTATTTTGGCTTTGATTTTTATTATTAAATATATTTATAATATTTACCTCTTCAAGGTCATCATCATCAAAAACCTCTTCTTCTTCCTCTTCCTTTTTCTCTTCATCTTCTTCAGTTTCTTCAGTTGCTTTCTTCTCATCTTCTTCAACATCTTTTTTCTCCAGAATCTTTTAAAAATTTAATTAAACATTCTGTGCAAATATATGGATTTAACATTCCAAGAAAACAGGAGAATAATGAATTGTGTGAGTCTTAAATGCTGGCAATGCATTAATTAATCTAACATACATACAATGATAGTAATAGTAATAATAATTTAAAAAAATAATAACTAAGATAGTTTTTAATAATTCATCAAAAAGGAAAATCACAGTCTGTTCTGTGTTTAATAATTTTTGTTATATGCTACAGTCTGCTAAGAAAAAGTGAAGAATATATTGAAAGATGAAAGTAATTTACTTTCTGTACAGGTTTGAATATTTTACCTCCAGTGTTTTCAAAACATCAACGCTGTCCATTTCTTTTGATTTTACGATGGGTTTCGGTTTTCTGATTTTCTTTTCCCAAATTCTAAGCTCTCTAGGTAGTCTTGTCCAGTCTGGAAAATTAATGCAACAAATAAACACACCATTAACCTTTTGTTCTTATCTTACATGGAAAGTCATATAAAAGATACTTTAATGCAAACTGATATGTAGATATTGAAATAGAAATAGATATAGATATAGATATAGATATACATACATATATTTATGGTTTTAAAAGATTGATTCAGACTTTTATAATCATTGTAATGACTCACCTGGTTTCCAATTCTTTTGTTCTTACTTTACATGGAAAGTCATATAAAAGATACTTTAATGCAAATTGATATATATATATATATATATATATATATATATCAATTTGCATTAAAGTACATACATATAGGTTATTTTTATTGTTTTAAAAGATTGATTCAGACTTTTATAATCATTGTAATGACTGACCTGGTTTCTAATTCTCGTTAGTATGATTTTGACATAGCTGACATTTGCTGGAGTAATGATTTATGTCGTTCTTCTTTTCTGACTTAGTTGCTTTTAGGTTTTTAAAAGATTTATTCAGACTTTTATAATCATTGTAAAGATTCACCTGGTTTCCAGTTTTCAGTGCCATCATTCTGACCTAGCTGGTACTTGTCGGAGTAACGGTCAATGTCTTTTTTCTTTTCCGATGGATTGAGGTAGTAAGGCGATTTACGAGAAGCTCCACGAAACTCCTGTTTCAGAGCCAGCATGTAATCTGTGTCATCACTTTGTATTAGATCAACTGGCTTGTACTCTTGTTGCTAAAATTAGAAAATTAACTTCATACCTACAGCTCAATTTTCGAACAAAATCGTTTTGGCGTTGACAATACATTTTGTTCATACAATGAGTGGCCCACAGTTAACCCCAGTTGCTTTAGAGAATAACTGAAAATATGCTGAGTTATTGATATCTTTATTTTGATAGTTCAATAAGCTGTTCAGAAAAATAAAATGCTAATAATATACATCACCTGATTTCTTGAACTGCTGCGAGACTTATGTTTATTTTGAAGCCATTGATATCAGGGAATCAAATATATGGGGGAGGGAGAAGTTAGGGATATTTTTTTAATAATATTGTAATATTTTTGTTTACAATGTTATCAAAGGACAAGCAGTTTTTAAACTTAAAGAGGTTGGAATGGACAAACTCACTGGAAATAACGGAGGTGGCTGCTGCACTGATGAAGGAATTGCTTCTCCTCTCCCGAAACCAAGAGCCTCAATGTTAAAGGAGATGCCCCGCCCACGTCCTCTGCCTCGCCCTGCCATTTTTCAAGTCTGTTTTTGTCTTAGTTTAGTCATTTGTAATTTCTGAAAAAAAAAAAAAAAAATCAAATCAAATCATGAGGTAGGTGTCTGTGTATTAAAAAAAAAAAAATTAAATATTAAAATCCCACTTTTTATATATGTTATATAAAGAAAAAAAAAAAAAGAAAAAAGAAAAATAATTAAAAAATGTTTGGTTATCAAAATGATTTATTACAAATATCAAAAATTAATAAATATTCTGAAACACTAAATATGTTGGAATTTTAGAATCACCAAAATTTCATGGCCAGCCAAGCAAATAATGTATCTCTTTAATTATTACTCACTGAGTGTTTTATGAATAAAATAAACATGTTTGTGTACACATTTCATTTTCTGTTGTCAAATGCCAGATATGATAATCTTTGAACTTCTTGCAAAAGAAAGTATATAAATAAGATAATAACAATAACATCAATAACAAATTTAAGTAATAATAGTAAATGGTTTTCTTTCCTTTTTTTTCTTTTTTCTGCTTTTTTTTTCTGGGGTTTTAAAGTAAATAACTTTAACAAATGTAATAATAAATGAAGTAAAATAAAATAATATAACAATAAAATAAAATAAACGCAACAAACAAAAGAAGGAAGAAAAACTAAATTTAAAATTAAAAAGAAATAAAGAATATTAAATGCAATCAAAAACTTAAATATTATGTTATTTAATAGCTTTTTTACACCTTAATCAAAATGTCATAAGATATATAATTTAAATGACCTTAAAGTTTGAACCTGTATTAATGATAATTCATTACACCTGAAATGAAGTACAGAAATATAATACTGTATATCAGTTTTACTTCAAATGACAAAGTTCAATGCATCTTGTTGCAAGGTCATACATTTTGACCTTCACACCTACATTGTTTTCTGAAGTGATTTATTTCTAAATGTAACCCTTAACAAGACAAAGCTCTCAAAATATAACGTGATAATAAAGTCAACTTATCACCTGAACATCATACAAGCATTAACACATTATTAAACTTAACAGCTGAAAAAATATTATGTGTAACTTCCCATGTCATAAAAACTGTCAAAAACCAAGTAATTACTTTACTTAACTACACACACACAAACACACATATATATTCATACACATATACATACATATAGATATACATTTATACATACATATGATATGCATATACATATACATTTATACATACAAACCATACATACAAATTATTTAACCAGTGGAAATGTTCAATGGATATTTTAAATATTGTTAAGTTACATAAATTTATATATAATCGTGATATTCAGAACTACGGAATTAATGGATACTTATAAGTTACATTATAACATTCATATATGTATATGATTTTCTATTTGGAATACTATAATTATACTGATAGTGATACAGTATATAATTATATTAGTTACATGAATTATGAAACATGAAAATATGAATATTAGATATTATATCTAGCTCTCAAAATATCAGTACAGTTGTCGAATTATTCCAGAATGAAAACAAATCTAACAAGAACTGTATTACGATAATTTATTTATATTATAATTTATATTTAGTTTTTTATTAGTTTTAATGCTGTTCTATGTAAATACTAAAATTATAAAAATAGCATGTATTAATGGTCAAGAATGATATGTTCAATTAACAGGTTTTCAAACAATGTGGTTACTTCGAATTTCCCTTAGCGATTGGTGTGAGCTGAATACTAACAACAGATAAGCTTCTTACCAATTAAATAAATAGTCTTTAAAACAAAATAAATCTACGGGAAATTCTTTCTACGGAAGCGGCCATTTTGAAAGGGAGAAATAATTGGTGATATAAATAAATACAAAATAATTAAATAAAATGATTTTAATAACTGTACTATTTTTTTAATTATATCATTTATAAAATTTTATATTTACCTGAATATGTTACTTTTGTGCATTCAACACTACCAATATTTATTTTGCTTTGATTAATTTATTAACTCATCAAACTGATTTCTCAACGTATGTGTATAATTCGACCTTGACATTGTTAACCAAAACATAACATGGTTGCATGATCTGGATCGAATACCTGTTTGTGTTCATTTAAAATAGTTATTTCTGCTTCCTGAAGCTAAATAGTTACACAGTTTAAGTTGTTTTACTCAGCTATGGTATGAATTAGATAATAGAAGAACTACGACTTCAGTATAACACGGAATTAAAAAAAAAAATCTAAGCAGTAAAAACCGAGTTCTTGGGACAAAATTAGGTCGACGTTTTTTGATCAACTGTAAACAACTTATTTGTATGGATTTGTAATTCCTGCTTTTATTCTTGACTAAGTGACAAGTAACGAACACGATGTCAAGTGCAGCAAGATGTGGAAGAGTTGTACTCCGTCACTTCGGATCAAGAAGTACGGGTATGTAGTTCTTAAACCAAATCTGTGACCGTCATTCTGTTGACATTTACTGATTTTAACAATAACATGATGATTATTTTATGATCACTATTAATTTTTATTTAATAATATTAATTTAAATAAATTTGTCACATAAATAATAAAGATGATTCTATATATTAAATGTATGTTGGTTATTAAGCTAATGGTAGTAACAGACAATATATAATTGAAAAGTATTGACTAACAGACTATATATTGCTATATTACTGTTATATATATATATTATTATATATGTATTCAATAAATTGGATATTTCTAGTTCATATTTGGTGGTCACAAAATTAATTACCTAAAAGATAAATTTTATTTTTAAAATTCTGTCATTACCTTTCTATTCTAAACATATAAACGGTATTTCTTTTTAATGCCAAACAAAAAAGAAGAAGAAAAGAACAAGGAAGAAAAATACTTTTAAGTTACTGAACAGTTTATAAAAATTAGTTATTTAACAACTCAAAAGTATTATAACTGTGAAAAAAACTTCACTGACTGAAATATATTAATTTCCTTTTTAAGAAAAATTTGGAAGAAAGCAGTGGATTTTAAAATAAGGATAACTAACATACACAGAGAGATAAACACAAACATGTATACACATATAGATATTTATTTTAAAAATAAGTTTAAAAAAATCCAAGAAAAAAAATCAAGAAAATATTCATAATTATTAAGTAAACATTCAAAAAGAAAAAATAATCATAAATATTTAAAAACAACATTCAAAAAGAAAAAAATCATAAATATTTGAAAAAAAACATTCAAAAATAATGTTGTTAAAAATTCAAAAATAATTTCACTTTTAGCATTAATCTGTCCAAAAAATATATATTTTTAAATGAATATATTAACAACAATGCACATTTCTCATCTGAACAGCATTTGACCACTTGATGTTTATAATTTTGTTTCAAGGAGTGAAGGTCAGCTTGTCCTCAGACCAGTTGCATCACACCATTTCAGCAGGGTTTTTGGTCATTCTGTCACAACTTCTGTCAGTTTAGCCCAAGATAAATCTTAGTCTTCCTTTCTTTAATTTCCTTCATTATCTTGTAGTTTGATAAAGGTAGGAGTATTTTTTTATGAATAAATAATTTTCTTTCACATACGAGCAATTACTTAAAATAATTTTAAATGTGGCTTGAATACAGTTAAATATTAATAAGTTCCTGTGATTACATGTTGGAAGTAAAGAGAAAATTATCAAATTTTAATTTTAATCATATTATCTCTGGAAATATCCAAATAGTACATTTTTTTTCTATAGAATCCTATACCATTAAAATAAAATTAAGATAAATGAAAATAAAAAATAATCTGAACATAAAGAACAACAAAGTTTTGTGCAATAAACAAAAAAAAAACATCCTTAATAATATGAATTACAGATTAATTAACAGTACCAAATTTGACTCTGGTATTATTTTCATTATCATTTACATATGATTTATTTTTCATAATTTTAGCAAATTTAACAAAGAATAAGGAAATGATAAAAATTCAATTAATTAAATAACACCATTAATAATTTCAATGTAATTATAATTTTTTTTATAGAAATACTAATAACAATTGAGGAATTGGCTTTGTTTTATATAAATACTAAAAATAATATAGATGGATATAAGTGCTATGAAATCACTACATATGTTCAGAGTTTATTTTACACAGCAATTGTTGTAATATAGATAAAAGTTTGATTATTTACTGAAATCATCAGCCACCATTTTGTTTTGATATGTTTTATTATTAATCAGAAAATACTGTGTAGGTTTTAATTAGCTTTTGACACTGTTCATTTTATCATAATTTCTACTAAATAACTAAATTAGTTTGAAATTTAGTAATTCAGTATCATAATACATTAATGACCGTGATGAGAAATGTGTATTGTTATTAATTTATTCACTTTTTAAAAATATTTTTTGGGACAGATTTATATGTTAAAATTAAAATTACTTTCGAATATTTATGATTTTTTTTTCTTTACTTTATTTTCTTGGATTTTATTTACTTATTTTTAAAATAAATCACTATGTGTTTACATTTAATTTCAGTTTGTGTGCATGTTTTTTGTTTGTTTGTGTTTATGTCTCTGTGTATATTAGTTATTCAAAATAAACTAAACCAAAGAAAAATAATATATAAAAAAAATTCTTTTGTCATCTACATAAAATTTTATTTCAAGCAATAGTATACATTTTTTATATATATATATATATATATTTTTTTTTTATTCACATTTCACTGAACAAACTAATTTCCTTATCTTATAAGTACAGTACTTATTTCTGTAATACCAAAAGTAATATGTGGTAATATTAATCTCTTAATGTACTGTAATGATTAAATGAAATTTTGCATTATAACCTAAGTATATTTTTTTACAGCCATGCTATTATTTGATTTTTCTAAACATTTTAGTGCATGAATAATTCAAAAGTTCAATAATTTTGTTGAATCATGTTGTCTTCAGTTGTGAATTCAGCCAACCATGTCATTTTATGACTTATACATAATGTATATTTTTAACACCAGACGTAAATATACTCTGTATCATTATAAATAGGTTACTAGTGTTTGTTGGTAGATTTTACATTTAAATTAACAACAGTCAGTCAAGCAGACAGTCACGGTTAAGATTTATAAATAGCCCAAACGGCAAAAAAACCATTTTCCTTGATTTGCTCTGTAACCAATTTCAAATGACTGATTCATTATTTGTAACTGTTACTAATAGGATTGTGACATTTTGATTACCTCAGATAAACTCAAAACAGAAATATACAGAATATATTTAAGATAATTTCATATAATCAAAGATAAATTTTAAATTTTTTTGAAGAAAATGATTTCTTTCAGAAACATAAACTTATAATATATATATATATATTATTCATATTGGCTGCAGACAAAAGGAATTGACAAAATTAACAAAATATTAAAAAATGTTTTCTCAACAAAAGATTATTTGTCTTATCTAGGCCCCAGTTGTATTAATTTAGAAAATCAATGTTGGTATATTTTTTTTTATGATCTTTAATCATATTAGTAATTAGTTCCAGATGCATTTGACATCAATCAAATTTTTTCAGATGACTATACCATAGTGAAACAGCTCATTTATTTAGTTATTTAATAATGTAATACCAGATGGTACAAAACATAAATGCATGTAAGTTATAGATAATATTGTCAGCTGCCAGTTACGAGTCCCAAAAAGGGTTGTCACGTTGCTCATATTTATATTTCAGTATATTCCAAAATTAATGAACAGTGAATAATTTTTTACAAGCCTTAAATAAAAAAATTATTAAACAGAGCTTGAATGTTAAGCAGTATAATTAAGTACACTTAAGTATAACTGTGATGTCGTAAAAGGAAGCTGAATGGAATTTTGTTCACATAAGTGTATGCTAGGGAAATTATAATCTAATGTATTTTGGTTTTAGAGTGTGATAGCAGTTTTCAAATTTAAATAAATAAATAAATAAAATATACATATATATTTTTTTAAAGTTCTTGTTTTTCATTTAATATTATTTTCTTTTTATCATTTCAAATTAATTTATTTTATATTTCATTTTTTTTATTATTTTGTGCATTTATTATAATTTTTAAAAAATCAACAATTAAAATATGCATGTTTCTTTTTTTTTAAAGTTCTTGTTTTTCATTTTATCTTTTCAAATTAATTTATTTTAGATCTAATTTTTAAAATTATTTTATGCAGTTATTACAGTTAATAATAAATAAACCCCAAAACAATTACAATAATAAAAAAAATATATATAGATATATAAAAAAATAAATAAATAAAAATATTCATATTACAATTAATTTCAGCTTCGTCTATAAACAGAGTTCGACATCTGTTGTTGCCTGTTGTTGAAGACCACCGGGCAGTCACAGCTTCATCAGTTATTCTCTTTAGACATGCCGGAACACAGGCCAGTGGTGGAAGTGAGGGTGGAGACAAGCCCCCTACCCAGAGATCACCCAGGGGAGACAAAGGAGGGGATGGTGACAAGAAAGGATCTGGTCATCTACGATGTCCAAAATGTGGAGATCCTTGTACCCATGTGGAAACATTTGTTTGTAAGTTGAGCTGAATATTAAAATACATCACTGGTTCTTAATCCTTCTTTTTCACTGCCCCATTTCAAGTAATGTTTAAGGTTTTGGCTACCAAGGTAAATTTTCTCTATGTTATATATATATATATAGTATGACAGTTATGATGAATTATGATTTGTAGTTATAAGCATTTTTACATTATAAACACACAGCTATTATGATGGCTGTCTGTTCTTATAGTGTCACTAGGGGGCACTACTGTCCAGGCTGAGTTACCACTGTTGTAGATAGTGAAAAGGATATGTGCTGTAGTTTAATTTATGTTAAAAGTTTTTAGTGATAAACAATGTCAGTGTGCTTATTTATAAACATTTAAATTAAAATGTTTACTCAAATCTATTTCAGCATCAACTCGGTTTGTGAAATGTGAAAAGTGCCACCATTTCTTTGTTGTCTTGTCAGAAACAGACTCTAAGAAAAGCTTTAAGGAAAATCGTGACGAGAGAACAGGGCAGAAAAAGAAACCACCCCCTCCACCAAGGAAGGTAAATTAGCCCTGATAATAACGTGTGTTTATATTTATTTATTTATGTATTTATTTGCTTATCTATTTTTGTGATGACATTTAAGCAGGGAAAGGGTTATGAATAGACTGTTGTTTGAATGTGTTGCTATGTTAATAGTAAAATGAAATGTCTTGGCTGTATGACTCTCACATTTAGTGCATGCCTCAGATTCCAGCCATTGTTTGTGTTATCACTTGTTTTGATCAAAAACAAATAAACAAAAACAATATTGTAAACACCTTTGCACTGTTTGTAAGTGTACTTAAACTTTCACAT
Organism: Chrysomallon squamiferum; assembly: GCA_012295275.1. Classification (NCBI taxonomy): domain Eukaryota; kingdom Metazoa; phylum Mollusca; class Gastropoda; order Neomphalida; family Peltospiridae; genus Chrysomallon; species Chrysomallon squamiferum. The sequence continues at coordinate 19,096,892 of CM022669.1, forward strand.
TCTTGTAATGACTCATGAGAAAATAAAAATGTTTCTTTTTATTTATTTATTGTGTTTTGTTAATGATGAGCAGCCAGAGACAATAAAATTTTTATTTAAAACTTTTTATTTATTTATCGAGGGGTTACAGCCAGAAGGTCTTAAGTGCATATATATATATATATATATATATATGTTACTTATTTATTTAATTCATTCATTCATTATTTTATTTATTCAGTCTATTGTCCATCTAAAATTTATTTCCCTCAGACGGTTATGTTTTGCTATACCTTTATTTCAGATATATGAATATCTAGAAAAGTATGTAGTTGGACAGGACTATGCTAAGAAAGTTCTATCAGTAGCTGTTTACAACCACTACAAACGTATTTATCACAATCTGCCAACAAACTCGTCCAGTAAAACAAACCAAGAAGTGATTACCCCAGATCCAATTCGACAGTATCCTAATACATTCTCTCCTAGAGGTAAGTTTACAACTGAAGAACCCCCCTAAGATGAATTATCTACTAGTGTTCTAACACATTCTTTCCTAAAGATGAACTAATTCATTATACAAATACATTCTATAATATACATTAGTCTAATTTCCATGTTTCAGCTGTGGAAGTATATTCCTGTAATAATAATACAGATATAGATGTATGTGCATGTATGTATGTATGTATGTATGTACGTATGTATGTATGTATATAATTAATAATACATTTGTCACAGATATGCTACAGATAGCTGTCAGCGGTCCTGGCAGTCCTCTCGGTCCTAGTCTCCAACAACAGCAACAGCAGCCACAGCCTGAAGACCTCACACGGCGTTCTGACATCCTCGAGTCGACGAGTCACGAATTGAGACTTGAGAAAAGTAACATTCTAATGTTGGGACCCACTGGATCAGGTGAGTCAGTGCACTGGTTATAAGTTCTTTAACTAGTAGTGTTTGTTATAGTTTATTTTATTTTATTTTATTTATTTTTTTATTCTATTTGTCTTTTATTTAATTGTTTTGTTTTTATTTTTATTTTTTATTTTATATTATTTTTTTCTTTTTTTTTTTTCTTCTTATTATTTTTTTTAATTTAATTTAATTGAATATATTTTTTTTTTTTTATCAATATTTACCTGTTTGAGTTTTATTTTTATTTTGTTTTTATTGAATATGAATGAAATAATCTTTATCCATTTTGTAAAATATTTAGAATTTGAACAGTGATTCAAACCTACTGGAGTTCAGTAGCTCTTTCTTCCTTTTCAGCCATAGCATAAGACTGTAAAAAATTTGGATGTTTAATATCCACCCAGTGAAAGCTAGCAAAAACTACAAATTAATTATTGTTTTCACCCTGAACCTTTCAGATTTCATTTTTGGTGTAAAAATAATGATTCTGTAGTATAATTATGTCAGTTAGTCAATAATTTCATAAACCCTTCTAATATGGGATGGTAAAATTTTAAATTTTCACAGCTAACTGGTTGATATTTTCAAGTACAAAACATTCCACACACTGAAATCACAACAGCATTTTCATTGTGTATGGATTATTACGTAAATCATTCTCAGTGGACTAAGAAATTTTCATTTCCTCACTTTGGAAACTGGTTGTAAAAGAGAATAAAGAATGTGAACTGGTTTTAAAGTTTACATATGTTTTGTGTGTGATGCAGAAAGGCAGATCTAGTTTGGAAAGTTAACCATTATGTATTTGCATTAGTTAAACGTTTTGTATTTGCATTAGTAAAAACATTATGTATTTGCATTCATTAACCTTTCTGTATTTGATTTATTTAAACATTAAGTACTTGCATTAGTTAAACATTATGTATTTGCATTAGTTAACCTTTCTGTATTTGCATTACATTAACCTTTCTATGTTTGCCTTTTGTCAGGAAAAACTCTTCTTGCACAAACACTAGCTCAATGCCTTGACGTCCCGTTTGCAATCTGCGACTGCACCACGCTCACTCAGGCCGGCTACGTTGGTGAGGATATCGAATCCGTGGTCGCCAAACTGCTGCAGGATGCAAACTACAACGTAGAGAAAACACAACAGGGTAACATATAGTACAACGTTTCTTTTTTTCTTTCACAAATAACCTGATTGGTTGCCATATTCAAGAATGTTCATACTTCACCTTTCTATTCCAGTAGAAACTTTTAATTTGTTTATAAACTAAAATTATACTTGAATGACCCTCCTTGTTCATAGGAAAATATATCTAAATTTTGAATGGAATGTTCCTCATGGAACCACTGGTTACATTGAAACTGATGTATGTTCTCTCCTTTCTTAAGATATTCATTTTTATTGTTATTTTGTTGCTGTTGTTATTATTATTTTTTTGTTTACTGAAGACTTATATGTTTATATGTTTTCACAGGCATAATCTTCCTCGATGAAGTTGACAAAATTGGCAGTGTGCCAGGAATTCATCAGCTCAGAGATGTGGGTGGCGAAGGTGTGCAGCAGGTAAGAAATAAATAAATGTTTTATATCCATGGCAACACTTTTTATTTTTTTTATTTTTTTTTTTTTTTTATTATTGTTATATTTTAACAGTTTTACACTATATATGTATGTATATACACACACAAATATATATATTTATATTTTTCTTAACAGGGAATGTTGAAAATGTTGGAAGGAACAATTGTGAATGTACCAGAACGAAATTCTCGCAAACTGCGAGGTGAGACTGTCCAGGTTGATACCACCAATATTCTCTTCATAGCTTCAGGGGCCTTCAATGGGTTAGACAGAATCATCAGTCGAAGAAAAAATGAAAAAGTGAGTGTCATTCTTTGTTTTTATTGTCATAAATGATGTTTTTGTGAATTACATTTTAATTACAAATTGTATAGAAATTTTATTAAATTGTAATTTTCAGCTTTTTTTTCTGAAAATTCATCTTCTTCTTCTTCTTTTTCTATTTCTTCTTCTTCATCTTAATAATCTTCATTGTCTTATTATTATTATTATTATTATTATTATTTTAACTGTTATTTCATGAAAAGAAAATTGTATTATAAACAAACTAATAAATAGAAAATTAATTCATTATCGTTTTGTACACATATGTGACTTAATATTTCCTACAGTTTAATGTCAGTCAACAAATACAACTTTTTCAAAATTGAAAATCTTTTTATTTTTCATTTAAAAACAAAGCAAAACAAACAAAAAATAACAAAAACAGATAATAAATATTTTTAAAAATCTGTTCCCCAGTATCTTGGCTTTGGTGCTCCATCGACAACAAACGAAGGTCGGAGAGCTGCGACGGTCGCTGATTTCAAGAACCAGGCCGAAGGAACAGCAGCTGCCGAGGACAACGAGGAACGCGATGCGTTGCTGAGGAAAGTAGAGGCGAGAGACCTCATCGAGTTTGGTATGATTCCTGAATTCGTGGGGCGTCTTCCTGTGATTGTTCCCTTCCACTGTCTGACTGAAGAAATGCTTGTCCAGATTCTCACAACACCAAGAAATGCACTGATTCCACAGTACCAGGCTCTCTTCAGCATGGACAAGGTAGAGAAAAAAAATAAAGTTTTAGTTATTAATCTGACGGGATGATAAATAAAGTGGTCAGTTAATAATACGTTATAAAAAGAATTTGAAATCGTCTGTGATTTTGTGTTACAATTTAATTTGTATTTTTGTTGTTTTTTTAATTAATTATTTTGTTGTTTTTATTTTAGTTTTTATTATTTATTTATTATTTGATTCTGAATTTTCTCAATATGTACTTTCTTTACTTAAATTTTTTCTTTTCTTGTCCACTTCTACTAGGATTAGAAGAACACAGTTACTTTTTTTGCTGTAGTTTTTATTTTATAATTATTATATATATTTTTTTTTAACATTTATTTTTGCCTTTGATAATGAATATTCTCTATTAAAATTTAATTAGGCTCATCTTGATGTCAAGCCTGAAGCTATGAAGGCAATAGCTCTCATGGCTCTGGAGAGAAAGACTGGTGCTAGAGGTCTGCGTGCCATCATGGTAAGTATGAAATCAGCCAACTATGTCTGGTAACTCCTTCAGCTAAGTTGTTTTAGTAGAATCTTTACAATAAAATGTATATATATACTTTATGTACAGGAGACCTCATTTGAGTTTACCTTTATGCATAAAAGTTTTGTTCACAGTTCTTGAAAAAATTATTTTTAAATGTTTTTTTTTGTTTTTTTAATATTTTGTTTATTATTATTATTATTATCACTGTTATTACTGTTGTTATTATTATTATTATTATTACTACTACTACTGTTGTTGTTATTATTATTATTATTATTATTATTATTATTATTATTATTATTATTATTATTATTATTACTACTGTTTTTTTATTATTATTATTATTATTATTATTATTATTACTACTATTGTTTTATTATTATTATTATTATTATTATTATTATTGTTATTATTATTATTATTATTATCTTCTTAAAAAAACCACCCCAGAAATGCCAAACAGAAATAAAGAACAAAAATTTTAAAAAATTATTTCAGGAGACAATATTACTAGAATCGATGTTTGACGTGCCTGGGTCTGACATCTCCACGGTGATAATCACGGAGGACGTCGTCAAAGGCAAAAAACCCGCCGAGTACATCCACGAGCAGCGGGAGACCACGCCCGAAGTGGAAGACGAAGGAATATTTGAGGAGGAGGAAGTGAAGATGCACCATTCCTGAGACTGCTTGCTGTTTGGTGTGCGTGTGTTTGGCAAAGACATTTTGTGAAAATGCACTAGATTTTTAACAAGCAAAACTTTTTTATTTTTTTATTTTTTTTTTTTTAATGTGATGGTAATACTTTTGAAATTGTTTATTGAAAGAGTATGGTTTTCCTTTGAAAAAAAAAAAATATATATATTGTTTTATATTTTTGGAACCATGCTTAGAACTATGTTTGCTTGTATTTATGAAATGTTTTGTTAGGAAGTTATATAAAAGCATTTATACAGTACTGGGGTATAGTGAAATGTGTTCTGTTTGCCTGTTGCTATGTGCTGTCGTATTCTAGTTGTTTTGTTTTACAGATTTACAACATTTCATTGAGACCCTGAAATATTAGTCTATCATATATACATTTAGATCATTATCTGAAAATATTAGTTTTGTTTTTATATAAATTTAAGTAATTATCTAGGATCTCTGAAAACATCAGTCTGTTACATATACTGAAAACATTATCTTGTGGCCCTAAAAATATTAAACTGTTATATAAATTTAAAATGTTATCTTGTAGCTCAAAAAAGATTTTGTTACAAAGATTCAAAATATTAATGATAACAGTCGTAATAGATTTAGTGGATTTAGTATTTCTAAAAATTTATAAAAAAAAGAAAATATTAAATTGTTAATATTACTATTATTACATCTATTATCATTTCTATTATTATAAGTGTTAGAGAGATGAAGTTTAAACAAAATATGACCAGTATGGAAATTTTGGTGAAGGATTTAAGGTATTAAAAAAAAAAAAAGGAAAAAGGAAAAAAGAGGAAAGCAAAAGAAAAAAAAGAGGAGCTTTTTGATGATGGCATTATTTCTTCAATTTATATTACCACTTTTTTTTTAATGGAAACAGTATTGAGATTAAAATGTTAATAAGAGCTTCAAACCATTCAAAGGAATGTTAATATTGACTGAATTTTTGACTAAAATAACAACGCTTTGAAAACTTGTTTATATCTGGTGTTTGTTATCCTTCTGTATGCTTAATAATACATGTAACCACTTTGTGAACTTGTTAAAATAATGGTCAGATACGAAACTGAATATACTCTTTTATACTTGGTTCTTGTCATGAGGATATATTTTATTTTATTTTATTTTATTTTATTTTTTATTTTATTTTATTTTTGTTGTTTCATATAATAGAGTGTGACAAACATATTTTAATAATTTTTAAAAATTTTAAATTTCTCTCTTTCAAGTGGCCTAAACAGCCTTCTTGTGTGGCTAAGAGACAAATTCTCTTGTTATTTTCATTTCCAGTTAATGAGTTTTTGAAAATCTTTAAAATGTATTTACATTTATTCATGTATTTGTGTGTGTGTGTGTACATACATAAATATACATACACACACACATATATAAAAAATATTGGACTGATTTAAAGATTACCAGCCAGTATTTATGTTTTTGCATACCTGCATATATCTGTTCACTTTTTGAAATTCTAAGAAAATTATTTGTTCAGGATCTTACAGCTAAATAAACAGTGTATGCTGTTAAAATGTGTTCTGTGGATTTTGAATTAATATTACTACTATTACTGCTACAGCTACTACTACTGCTATTACTATTATTACTATTACTACTATTATTATTAATATAAATACAGTTAATTTTCATTTTTGAAGGATATTTATTACAAAAATAATTTATGTTTTAAATTGAAAAAATATAATATAGTTTATTGCCAGTGAAAATAAATTAAATAATTTAGCCCAAAGGTTGACAGTTTTATTATTAGAAATTTCCTAATACACTGAAGCAATTAAATAATTTGATTAATAAATTAAAACCAAAAAAAAAAAAAAAAAAAAAAGAAAAAAGAAAGATAAATAAATAAAAATTAAAAAATTAAAAACTGATTCAAATGATTTGTAGAACAGATGGTGTTAGCTGCAACCATCATTTCAAAGAAGAATGTCAAGAAAAGGGTTTTACACTGCATTTTACTACAGTTTTTTACAATCTGAAACCTTTTCGTTACTTGTGACATGATTATTTCCCTTTAATTTGGCTCTTTCTTTGTTAACCTTGGCCTAGGTACTTTAATCCCATAGAAAAGATATTTTACATATTTGTATAGTACATCATATTTCTTTTCCGTTAAATTTACCACTATACTTAATAAACAGAGATATCCTCATTTTCGGTATTCATTAATAACCACTTATCAACAATTGGATAAGCATTTATATGTGCTCTGGGTTTAAGCATTTTTGTAATGGTCACTTTGTGTTATGATATCTGGTTAGGCTTCCCAGGTTAGTGTATTAAAAGTATTAGTTTCAGAGAAGATATTTTAAAATAAACATTTGGTGATGGAAATAAAATATATTCTGTATACTTCCAAGCTGTGTTTTTTTTTTTTTTTTTTAAATTTATTTATTTATTTTATTTTATTATTAATATTTTGATGATACAGCCTTTGGGTAATCTGTCTTTTAAATATGATGTTTTAACCACATTACTTTGATTTATGATACCCAGCTTTTATATATAAAACCAGAAATAGAGCAAAAACAAATCTGCATTACCTTTTTTTTTTTTCAGTTCTTCATTTATTTATGTTTTAATTTACCCAGTTATGAAAACAGTATTAGTGTTGTCATAGTAATTGTTTAGAAAACTGTTTTGTTGTTTATTTATCTTAGCTTAGTAACCTTCCCTTGTGAAAAGAAAAAAAACATGTTAGTTATAAGTAGTTGCAGTATATTGTATAATTTTAATTTATCTTTTTTATTATTATTTTTTTAACTTTCAGAATAATTGTTACTGCATTTAAACTGTAATATTTGTTTCCTTTCCTTTTTTTTTAATATCACTTTATAAAATTATATTTCTTAAAATTATTTCCTTAATGATTAAAATGAATTATTATGTTGGTTGTTTGGACTTTTATTTTAATGTTGAAAAGGAATGCAGAATTTGGATGAAGAGGTTACAATTTTTTTTTTTTTTCCATCTCTTATTTTATTTACATTTTATCGTTTTTTTGTTTTGGAAACAAAAAGCCTAAATGTATAGATTTTGTTTTATGTGTATGACACTTATGTGATAGATGTATTATTTAGTTGTTTTTTTGTAAATATTTTATGTTGTTTTGCCAAACAAAATGGTCAAAAACTATAAAATGAAGAACCAAAAAAAAAAAAAAAATTTATAGAACCAAAAAAATATTTACAGTAAAAAAAAAAAAAAAAAAGTAAAAAAAAAAAAATAAAAAACGGAAAGGAAAAGAAATAAAAATATAAATAAATACACAAAAAGATGTAATTCATTATATTATTATTTGTAATGTATTTATAAATTTCTCTTCTCTTATGTTGTTTTCTAAATTTACAATATATATTTGGACAAAGGTTTGTTATTTTTATTTTTATTTTTATTTTTTGGAAGTTTGATTACCAAACATAATTATTAGTCTGAATAATATGAAATTTTATTTATTTTTTTCTCAAGATTCAAAATTAGCTTTATAGCTTAAAATAATTATCGGACTGTATTTTAGTACATAATTAGAACAAAGAAAGCATTGAGAAAGTGTTGTTGAGACTTGGTGAAATCACATTAAAATGAAATAAATGGATATTTCTGTCAATGGAGGATTATGTAACAGTGATGTAATTTTAAGAATGAAATGTGAAAAGAGAAGAAAAAGGATCAAGTTATGATTATGTTATATCTGAAACAACATTATTTATGGTACATTGCAGGGTAGTAATAAAACAGTTACATCATGACAGTGAAAAATAAGATTTCAAATTTCAGTTTTAGAATAATATAAAGTATAAGGATGTTTTTAAGGAAATGTATACACTACAAGAAACAATAATAATAATAAAAATTAAAATTCAGTTTATATAGATCTATCAATAATTTAAAGCCACGATAGAAAGCATAAATATAAAAATAAAACATTGAATGATCTTTTGTTTATAACCTTTTATAAAAAAAAAAATATATATATATATATATTATTTTTAATATTAATAATTGAAATTTCAGTAAACTTTTAGAACAATACTGTAATTGGATACAACAAAAAAAAAGCATATATATATATATATATACATATATATATATATATATATATATATATATATATATATATATATATACACACACACACGAGATCATCATTTTTCTTTTTACTGCTGTAGAAAAGATAACAAACTGCTATAACCACAAACTAAAAAAACTATTTTTATATGTAACATCAAGTGTTCTTTTATATTATTAATTTCTCAAAATGAACACTTTATAATTTTGAAGTACAAGAGATAAATGTTTGTTGAAAAAAAAAATATAATTCTTAGAGATTATCTTGTTAAAAATATATATTTAACTTCAAAAAAACTGCATTACCTGTTACAGATGTAAAAAAATTGAAATATTTTAAAATGTGTATTAATATACTGTAAAAATATATATATATATAATTAAAAAATTGTAAAACTGATGTTATAAAATGTTTTGTTGTGGAGCTTTTTTTATTGTATGTTAAAAAACAAAATTTTGAAGGAAAAAAAATGAAATAAAATGTGAAATAAATATATGATGTTACTTATTTACTCATATTTTTAATTAATTTTTTTTGGGATTATTTATTTATTTTGAATTTACAGACGATTGCAGCATATTTTTTTTTATGAATGTGAGGGTTTGATTTCATATATTTGTTAGTTAAGAACTGAAATCTGGTATTACACTGTGTAAAAATACATAAAATTCTTATATGGCATGATGTTGAAATTTGTAATATGACTGCAGTAAACACATCACAATGCTACTTGACACAGTACTGCTTGTTCAATGATAACACTGGCTTATGATCTATCCCAGAATGCATTGTGACAATCATTTTGCTTCCCTAACCCATTGCAGTTGACATGCCTATCAATATAGATAAAATGTTTCAAGTGATAAAACTGTATTTCTCACAGATATATATATACATGTTTATTGCATACTAAAACTGTATATGAAATAGTTTTTATCTGCTATTGAAACTGAAAAAACAATTAAATTGTGTCTGTATGTATTTACTATTGACTTAACATCCAAAGGTTGCAAAATGATAGGCTAATGCAGAGTGTATTAGAAAACAAATCTGGACTAATGTCAAATCAAATAAGTAGTTATATACGTATGCAATTTCTTAGTGTATAAGATCTGGGTGTTCTGTTTAAACCTTTATCTCAGAATCAACAAATCAGACAAAATTCTGCCCAGAGGATGTGAACTAGACAGGCCTTGACCTGCCCCACATAATAAAAACAACTAAAAACAAACTGTAATTTCAACAATGTTATTTATTCAAGCAAAGAGAAACAAAATCATATTGCACTTCATAATTATGAATAAAAATGGAATGTGCCAAAAACTCTGAACGCTGAAATGTGGTATTATTATTTTTTATTTTTTATTTAAATAATAAAAATAACAGCAAAACAAAATCCAACATGAAATAAAATGTCTTTGGTTTCCTGACAGGTTAATGAACTCTTTAGAAGTAACTTTTAGAAGTTTTATGTACATTATTTGTTTCAGAATAACAAAGAAAATAAAATTAGAATATTTTCACTACTTTGTGTTTTGATAACAAAGGAATATGCAGTTAAACAGGTTTACTGATAAAATATGTAAAACCTGTTAAACTTTTATATTTTTTTATTAAAAGTTGTCAGTATCTTCAAACATCTTTTATATAATGTTTAAATAATGTTTGGGTTTGTTTTGTTGTTTTTTTCAAAAAAGAAAAATTCAACAATTTGAGGAACAATAAAGTCAAAATAATGAACATCTTATAAAAGAAAATAACAGTAAAATGTAACAATATAAAATAGTCAGATGAACAAGTTTAATATGATGTTTACAATCTTCTACATCTCACTAACACAACTTCCATAAACATATTTCAAGATTGAAGAGAATAACATACAGCATGAATGAAAAGTAATTCTTATCAGTGATACTTGCTAATTTCAAATAAAATGTCAAAAGGTAGAACAAATTCTGAATTTTACCATTAACAGTCAACCTACACAACAACAGTCCAAACATCACTGGCAACCATTATTAATGATGTATCCATGTCAATTTACTGTAGTGAACAAGCCCAAAACCATAGCAAAGCCTAATATAACTTTATTTCAGTGAGATGTAACTTAATCATCTTTAACTTGACAATAATGTCATTTAAACCTGAAGAACACGAATGAATATATAAAAATTAAAACAAGACTAACTTTTCTATTTAAGATCTCCTGTGCAGAAATTAATGAAAATCACATAGTACTTTGGAGATGCCAAGAGTCAGAGTTTTCCAATATGGCTGCTGGTCATATTTTGTGGGAAGGACTAATACATAGGAATTCATAATTCCCATGATGCCACACATAATGGCCATTTTGCTTCCTTAGCCCACTGTAATAAACATGGTAGATGACACAGATTATAATTTCTTCATCAATCCTAGATTACGTACCACATTAATACAAAACCAGTTAACAACACAACTGTCCAATTCTCTTTTTTCTTCTGATATAACACAACTGACTGTGTTTTCAGTTGTGTTGTTCAGGAAATTAAAATGATGGGCTTGTATTACCTATTGTTAAAATAAAGAATTTTAATATTGTATAATGATAATTTACTGCATGTTCAATAACAAAATTACAGACATTATTCTCTTTTTTGGAAGGCGATATTTTAACAAAAATGTGACTGAAGTAATTTCTGCACATAGTTCTCTTAATGACCATGTATACCACAAAACAAAATGGGACTGGCAAATCACCACAACAAATGATATTATAAAGCACCTAATTTTAATTACACATAATAAATATTAAAAACTAAAACATGAGGTAAAAACCAAAATAATCTAAATACACTTTTATATTTTTAAATTAAGCCAATAAAATGGGACGTAGGCAAATAAAGATTAGTGTAAATATATATTCACTATTTTATACACTGTCATAATATAACAAAAATGAACATTAACCATTTCTAAAATTAATTGTGTTTATTTATATTTATGTAAAAGATAAATGCAGTTACTGTAAATAAAATTTAAAATGAACACATTTTTGAAAGACTTAAAACAAGCAAATATTAACTAAAACAAAACAACAAATATATTTTTAAAAATGCATAAAATAAATAAATAAATAAATAAATATAATTTTAAAATCTTAAAATCAAATTGCACTAAAAATAAAGTTTTGTCTCGTCTTTTTAGCTGCCAGATATGTTTTTTCATTTTCAATTTCTTAACTTCATTAAAAATAACTTAACATAAATAATATTAAAAAAATATTTTCAACAGAGTAAAATTATAACTTTTTAATGAGCACAAAAACACAGATGTATAAGATGAAAAATTATAAAAATTAATCTGCTATTGAAATAAATAAATGAATAAATAAATAAATAAATAAATAAATAAAATATTTAAAAAAAAATTAATCCAGTAAAAAAAGAATTAAAAAAAAAAATTAAAAATCATAAATTCTCTTACTTCATTTAGAATGATTTATTTATTTATTTATTTATTTTTCATCAAAATAACAATTACAAAACAAATTACACAAGTAAACATAAACAATAATTGATATTCATACTGATCTACCAATGAGTATTATTATATTATCTGTGGCAAGAAAATCTTGATAAATATATAATATATAACAAAAACAAAAAATAACAAATCTGAGACCAAATTAAAAACCAAACTGAAAAAAAAACCCAAGACAAGTAGAAAATAGCATTTAACAAAAGCGACATCTTGAACAATTTTATTAAAATATATTATATATGACCATTTCGCAACAGTTTTGTGAAATTTAGTTACAACAGATACAGTAAAGATATGGTATACACTAACCTTGTTGTCTAAACACATTAACTTCACAAAACTTCACAAAGTTCAAAGTTCAGTCTGTAGTGGTGTTTTACTGAAGTTTTACATTTTAGGACTTGATACATCGTGATACTGTGGATATCATTTGGTTTTTGGAAGAATGCTGGTTTGGCATGGGCTTTGGTTTAACGAGTTTAATTTACATATATAATTAACTGCTAACTTTCAGTTTTAAAGGTCAGTCAGTACAATACACTTGAACTACCTATACAGTAATGGATTTGCTCTAATCTTCCTCTCAGCTTAAATCCATTAATCCTATAACAATCCTAAAACAAACATGCATTACTGATATACCTAACTTTTCATAACTGTTTTATTTACAAATAAATACATACAATATTTTTTATTTTTTTTTTTTTTAAAAACCTGTGCACTAAATAAATAATTCAAATGATGTTCTTTACATTCGTTGAGCAAGAGGGAAAAAAAAAAACATTTACATTTTAATCTTACCGGCATATTTTTCAAATTTCAAAAAAAACCTAATCTCATCATATAAATCTCACATCTTTTTAAAAGTCTGAGTCTGGCATTTCTTACTACTTGCACTCCCAGCAACACCAACATTACCTCCGCGAAACACAATCCTCCCGCTGTTTGCCGATACCAACGTTGCCGATGATGATGACGACGATGCCGATGATGATGATGATGATGAAGATACAATTTCTTCTGTGCCACCAACGTCCGTCCTTTCTCTTTCCCACAAGTTCCTTCTGTTGAGTTCGTCAGATGAAAATCGTCTGTGTCTGCTGCAGTAGAATCTGTCGTCTTCGTTCTCGAAGGATCTCGACTGTCTGGACAACAACTCTGGCGACGCGCTGCTGTATTTGTTACTCTGCATGCAGGCGGGATCAGAGACGCAAGGACTTACCGGAGGACTGGACATTCTCCTTTGAGTGAACGACTTCACTGGTTTCACCGGAGTCACCGATTCCGGCTGCTTGTACATCGGATCGAACGGGTTTGTCGACGGTTTCGAGTCTCTCTCTGCGGTTACTGGTGGAGATGTCTTCCACTGTCCTCTGTGGTTGTAATCCACGACCCCACTATAGGATGGATTTTCGCACGATAATATGTTAGAACACGGAACATGCCTGTGTCTGTTTTTGTCCGAATCGACAGCAAACTGTTCGTCTGGAGAATATTTGTCATATTTTGGCAGCTCGGTTTTGATGTGCACTTCGTGTCTGGGGGTCTCAGCAATGGGGTGTTCAGCTTTGGGAGATTCTGACCTGGATTTGCAGAAATGACTTCTCTCTTCGTAACCTGGCATTCTCTGTGGGTTTAAGCCCAGAGTGTGGGTGGATGATCTGATTGGTCTTATCCCTTCCATCCGTCTAGGTGGGGGAACTGGTGGGGTCTGTGTGGGCTGTTTCTGACCGAAGCCCACTTCCTGACTCCTCTCAATGGGTGGAGATCTGTTGAAGCCAGACTGACTACCGTTGTTTTCTGCTATGCGTCTGTTTCTTAGATCAGGTGATCCTAGACCAGGTGAATTCTGGGATTCCAGTCGCTGGAAGATAACAAAAATATGATTAAAATTATTTTAAAAAAAAACAAAAAAAAATATCAACTAAAGAAAGCCTGACTGATTCAGTATTGTTAAATGGAATTTCTAGGTACTGAAATATCTAAGAACAGCGGTGTCTAGGAATTTGAATTTCTAAGAAATGGAAAAATCGAGAATCTGGGGTGTCTAAGTACTGGAATAACAGCATCTATAACATTTACGAACTGGAATTTCTAAAAACTGTAATAAAATTTCTAGTATACTGGAATGTCTAAAAAAGTAATATTTAGAAACTGGAATTTCTAAGAATTTAAATATGTAAGAATTAGACTTTCTAAAAACTGTAGTATCCAGGAACGGGAATAACAAGAACTTGTATGTATAACCAAAAACAAAAAAAATTAAATGAACTATTTAGCAATACACACTTTAAGAGCTTCTCTTCTTTGGAAATCAATCTTGGCCATCTCCAAAGCAACCCATTTGGGAACATCAGGAATAGCATAGGCCAGAGCAAATTTTAGCAGAAGAACTAGATGCTGGGGGAAAAAGGAAAACAAAAAAACAAACAACAGAAGTAGATATGGGATCTGCTACCTAAAGTTATGCTTCAAAGAACTGAAAGATAATTACATAATTCTAAAAAAGGAGTCTAAAGTGCTTCTGGATCACAAGATAAAACATATTTTAATGTTTTTTATCTGCTAAATAAAAAAACACATATTAATATTTTTGTTTTGTTAAATGAAAAGTAGTTTGGTACAAGATTTCATCAGACTGATAGAGAATATAAAATGCATGCTGTATGTGAGATAAAATAAAAAAAAAAAAAAAAATCTAAACTGAATTTTTAAAGTTTTAAATGTCTTACCTCAAGGACTATTAAGATTAATAAAACAGACTTGTCTCCTATCCCAGGAATCATTCTTTGTGTGAGACCAGTTATACCAATGAGTGCACAATTTACAACAACAGCTATCATACCTAGCACCTCTAGAGCATTCTGAAACACAGTGAGAACAAATACAACATCTAATTAATTATCAATCATATGTATTTATATTAATTTAAAAAACAATAAATATGTAGTAGGATACTTCCTGGGGTTTTTAATTTCTTTTTTCTTTATTATTTATTTATCGATTTCTTACATTTATTTATTTATTTATTTATTTATTTATTTATTTTTATTTTATTTATTTATTTATTTTTTATTTATTTTGTTTGGGTATTTTGTTTGTTTTGTTGTTGTTTGCTTGCTATTATTTGTCACTCACTTTAGTAATTATTATTACTTTCCTTATTATTTATTTATTTATTACATTCATTTATTTAAAAAAAAATTATTTTATGCTTATTCATTTAAAAATCTTAATAACCCCCAAAACAACTCAAAATAAAATTATAACTTATACAAAATATGTATCTGATCTATGTGTTTTCACCATTTTAAGTTTATGTTGATTAACAAAGTACCTGCCAAATGCCGATATTTTCCACCTGTTTGCCAAATGGACGCTGGTGATTGATGCACAGTTTGAATGCGTCTGTGCGAATTTCGATAATGTTATTGAGCAAAGCACAAAGAGCTGCAAGAGGAAATGCAGAAGAGAACAAGATGACGTAGCCAAACTGAATAAACATCTCAAGGAAATCTTCGTAAGTGTCTTCATACTGAAATAGGAAAATTAGAAATTGTGAATGTATAGAGAATTTTTGTTATTATTTTATTTAAATAAAATTACCATAGAATACAGAAAATAAATAAATAATAATAATAATACAAAATGATATCTAACAGAAATATAAAACTAAAACATTGCTGTCTCTGGGAAATACAATGACTAAAATCTTTTTTCAAGGAGTTTATTATTAAAAGTTCTTAAAATAGAAAAAAATGAAAAGACCAATAAAGAAAGTAAGAAATTTAAAAGAATTATTGGAGACTTTTTTTGTTTTATTTATATGATAAAATATTTGTCAGCTAGACTAAACAGATATATTTATTCAAAAATTATTAATACTGGTCATTATTTGTATAACATAAAAAAATAAAACAAAACATGAGAAAAAAGAGAATAACAAAGTATGTATATCCATTTATGTGCTCTTATTGACAATTTACATATAATTAATTATTACTTAATACCCTAAGTCTTAATTTTTCCTTAATAAATTATTATATTTAATTTAATATTCTTATTTAATCTCCTAAATATCTAAAATATATTTTCTTGTTGACAAATTCTTAACAACCTTCTGCATTGCACTTTCTACTTCTGCCTGGGTCAGTGTTGGCAGTGATGATGATGATGATGACGATGATGTTTTATTCTCCTCAGCTTTTTCACCATCGACTTTTTCAGACTTGCTCCCCGTCTAACAATCCAGTTGCCTCGGCAGAAACTTCCTCAACCTTTTCTGCTGATAAAGTTTTATCTGATTCACTGTTTCTCCCAATCCGGCGTCGAATGGTCATTTCTTTAATCTCCTCTTTTATTTCTGTCATTTCTTTATCGATTGTCGTTGGTGACATTTGACCCGTGATCTTCAACCCGACCTTGAGAAGTTTGAATTTCCAGATAAGGTAAGGCAGAAGAGCCTCTTTGAGGTTGCAGACAACCTGGCGAGTGATGAGCAAAGCAGCCAATTGCTGGAATGAGAAAAAAAAGGTCACAGGGCAAAGGTTAAACATGAGTCAAAAGAACTGTAATCATTTTTAATACTTACATTGTTATAAAAAAAAGTTGAGGGTCTTCCAGTAATACGATTTTTTATGCTAATTTTCTTGGCATATTGATTCATTTAAATGAATTTTAAAATGCAAAATAAACCTTATACTTTAAAATAATTGCACAAAATGTTTTTTCATTTTGTTTTGATTTTTGTTTTGGATTTTTTAAATTAAAAGAAAAAAAGGAAAAAAAAGGGAAAAAAGGAACTTTTATAAACATTAAATTACTGTATTTTTTTAAAGTAATCATCATAAAATAATAATTATATTTCATTAATGAAGTCCAGTGTCATTTTGAAATTATCAATAATTACATTTTTTACTCACATCTCTAAGTCTGTCCATGTCTTGAAGGTAAAATGCGATGTAGAACAGTGATAGAAATGAATTCACAAACTGAAACTGAAAGTAAAGAAATAAATAAATTATTAATAAATCATATTTACTATCAGAAGTGACAGGCATTTCTGTTATGTTTATAAAAAAAAAAGAGTAAATAATGAGATTCAGATCAACATAAAATTTTTTTTAAAAGTATGAGATAAAAAAAAAAAGATAAATAATTTAGTTTAAAAGATATGTAATTCTATATATAAATTATTACTACTTACCAAAACAAGTTTTATTATAAGATGATTTGCATAGTGTTCTTCTAATCTGTAATTTTCTAAAACAACAACATTATTTTAATGAATTGTGAATCAGTATGTTAGTTATTTTTCTCTTAATCTTAATCATGTGGATATTTAGGAATTATCATCCCTGTTATATATATTAATTAACTTACTTTTCATAATATATTTATGACAAAATTGTAGGTTGTATAAATTTTAAAAGAAGTTAAATACAATTTAAATTTACATTTGTTTTTTTTACCCCAAAAGAAATTTTTTCTGAATATGACTTTGTTGGCAAATTCATTTTTTAAAATAAAAAATGTAAACTAAGAAAAAATAAATAACACAGTGTATGTACATATATAACATAAAATGGCACACATCTGTATAAAACACAGATTAAATAACATGTAAACCAACACACTCATACCTTTATCATTTAGCCATAATGCAATTTTTTTATAAATGTCGTCTAGAAATCCGATTGAAAGAGCGAGCAATATTTTTGGAATGAATCGAAGGACACTGTAAAATCCATCTTGAGATACGTGGAAGTTGATCCACTCCTGTAACTCAAAGTTCAACAACATGACGACAAACACAACGGTCAGACTGAGGCTGGTTACAGGAATCGTGACAAAATATCGAAACAGCTGGCGTTTCCATGCTGGGTAGTTCGGTTCCAGACGTCCAGTTACTGTGCTTTTGACAAGATCTCCCTGAAACATTAATATATATATATATATATATATATATATATATGCAAATATATGTATATGTGTGTACATTATTATGTTTGTGTATTATTATTAGTATTACTATATTAGCATATCACTTCATAGCTAAGGCATGTCACAAAAATAGTGACAGAATTCAAGCAGTTGATATTTTCATGCTCACTAATGGGACTCCAAACAATCTGTTCCAGGACTTTTAACTAGATCTATATATATATATATATATATACAGCTAAAAGATTATATTAAATACGTTACAATAACATGACTTTAAAGTTGATTGATTCTATATTATTTGTAAGAAAATTTCTTTAAGATGAACTTTTTATTTGTCTTGTTTCATTTTTATGATTTCTGCAAGAACACAACCACCAAACAAACTTGAAAGATACCAAACAATTTTTTTTTTTCAAATACTAATAACTATGATTTGAAGTGTATGCATGAATTTTTAAAATATATTTTTAAGAGGGTAACTACTTCATAAAGGGGTCTGGGGTCAACCATGAGTTCGTCTTTCTTGTCCAGCGTACCCCAGCGATATGACAGCTCGGCACTTGTTCTTTTCCAGTGTTCCAGGTAAATAGTCACCCACAGCATGTTCACCAGACTGAACGCCACAATAGACAAGTCAGCAACATTCTGAAATATATATAATTATATATGTCATCTATACCCAGCAATATATAAATCACACACACACACACACACACATTTTATCTGGTCAAAGAGCATGTACATTTTTTTAAACATATCACTATTATCAGCAGTGTTCTAAAAACACAATAGTAATAAGTTTATATAATAATGTTATCTATAGATAGCAATACTTAAACAAAAAATTTATATATTCTCTGTCCAGATAATATATATATATATATATATATATATCTATACAGAGCAATATGAAAACCATATACATACATATATGCATGTATGCACACACACACACACACACACACACACACACACAGTCATAAATACACAGACATACATACATATATATATTTTGATCTGACCAGAGAGTGTGTAATTTTTTAAAACATATCAGCAAGATTCTGAAATCATGTAATATATCCTAACATTATCTATACAAAGCAATATGTATACTGTGTAAATATATGAGCCACATTCTGAAAACACTGTAGAAATTATATATAATAATAATGTTATATAGACACAGCAATATGTAAATGTTTAAAATATATCAGCCACATTCTGAAAACCAAAAAATATAAGTATTTATATATTATTTTATCTAAACAGAAAGTAGCTTAATTTTTAAAATATAATTATCAGTGTATTTATATTTTACTTGGACAGAAACATACTTGTTGGCTCTTAAAATTTATCTATAGTAGTGTAAAGAAATAGATATTGTTACAAACTATTTATTTCCAGTGACAATATTTATTATTTTCAGACCAATCTTTGCAAAGCCATGTAATATTTCTATCAACTGTATATATGAGGAACATTTAAAAAAAACAAAAAAACACTGTTAAATTAATATTTATAAAAAGAATATGATCAATATTACAAAGGTCAAATAAATAATATTTTGGCCCTCATACCATACACATGGTTCATGAAAAAGATCACATTTTATATTTCTCTACAGCATTGCATGGAATTAAATAAAAATAAGAATAAAGCAAAGTTACCTGGTCACCTTCAAAAAATGATAAAACAACACCAAGAAAAGCTGGAATGCACAAGGCCATAGTGTAGTGACCAAGGTAAGCGAAATACAGAGCTATCTTCACACCAAAGTAATTACTGATATCATCTGAAATAAAACACTTGAGTTTATATATAATAAATAAACTTAACATTTCTCCTCATCTGTACAACTGTTTTTAACAGCATTTGAAACAAAAATCATTATTTTCATAATTGCCACTTAAAATTTATATTTTGTATTCATATATGAAATAAAAAATTTTTTAGTATTACATTATAGTGTTTAATGCTAAATGAAATTATTAATCAGAATCTCCAAATCAAAAATGTTATATTTAAATTTAAATATGTGTGTATGGGTGTGTGTTTGTGTATTTACAATTGCAGAACTCTTCTTCAAAGCAGAAAGAATAGAAGAAAACCATTACACAAAAATAAACACACACATATGCACATACACATACACATACACTTACTCACAAATGTATACAGAAAACAAACACACACATACACATTCACATACACTTACTCACAAATGTATACAAAAAACAAACACACACACATACACTTACTCACAAATGTATACAGAAAACAAATACACAGTAAATTAGAAGGTGAAGAATTCAGTCACAAACCGAGTGGCTGTTTCTTGAAAATGGCCTGAACCCACGTTTTTTTCAGAACGGCCAAATCCTCTTCACTGTGAAGGGGAAAAACCTGAGACACGACTTTCTTAGACTCCAGCAGTGGAACTGTTAACAAAAACATGTCAATATTTTCAATATTGCAAACATCAACATGACAGCTTTCTATTTCCGTAAGTATTTACAAAGGTTGTTGTTCATTAAAGATTACTTCTAGAATGATGTTTTTCAAAGATAACTTCTAGGCTTATAGTCTTTTTTCAAGAATTGTTTTGGAGTTTGATGTTTTCATAAGAATTATTTCAAACTGTATCAGTCCAATACAACTGTAATAGTCCAAATTCAAAAATGAAATGTGAAAATGTAACAAAAGTTTACTGAATTCACAGTATTAATTTATATTTATTTTACATTTTTGTCATCTTCCCTAGTCTAGGTGTACATAACATGAATAAGAATAAATAAACAAATGAATGAATGAACAAAATGAACAAATTAACAAAAGGAACACAGAATTATAAGTTATTGTATGCTATTCAGGGAAATAAATGTATGAACGTGGATTAATTCAAATAAAGGCAAAGATTACAAGACATTTGTGAAATAACATTACTACAACTACAGAACCTACTAATAGGTTGGCCTCCTCGGAACTGAATGTTTGCCAGCTGTTCTCCATCGACTGCTCTCAGCTCGTAAAGGAACATGCGCACAATGCTCTGTCTTTCCTGACTGGTGAGAAATGACTTTTCTTCCTCGACTCCAGCGAAGTAGTCCTGTTCTTCAAAAATAAACTCCTTCAGTCCACCTCCATACTCTGTCTTCACATGTTTCTTAATTCCAAGCTCTTCTGCACCTTTCAGTAGGCTGCAAGTAAGTAAATCAGTAACCTTTTGGTTTGTGTAATTCTTCTTCTTCTTCTTCTTCTTCTTATTATTATTTTTAATATCATATATAGAATATCTAAAATATTTTATACATGCCTTTCTGTGATTTTTATTTCGATTTACTACTCCTACTATTCAACTATCATTGTTACTTCTTTTATTATATCTATGGTACTATCATACTGCTATTGTTACTATTAGTACTAGTAGTAGTACCATTATTGCTATTGTTAGTACTGCTATTACTTCTGATGATAGTATGTGTATTTTTTATTTATTACACATTTCATCCCCAAATAATTTGTTTCAAATATTTTAAATACATTAATAAGATTAATAAGATTATTATTCAAAGGTCTGCTTCAATGTAAATTTACTCACACATTACAGTTTGTCCATTATAAACCAACTTATTAGAAAACAACCAGTATGTTACATACTTAATACCATAATGAAATTACCACATGAAATAATGACATGGAGATCAGGGTATATAAAAATGGCCATTACCATAGTGAGTTGCCATACAGATTACTATATGAAATAATGAGTTGCCATAAAAATTACTCCATAAAATACTAAACTGCCATAGAGATTTCTGAAGGAAATAATGACATGTGCCACAGAGATTACTGCAAGTATAAAGAAATAATTGGTGATCAGATCAGTTACTTATAACAAAAGCCACTTAATCATGTGACAACAGAACATACTTTTCGTAAGTAGCAGTCATGTAGAAACCGTAGAGGCCCGAGTTGCTATGGTGACGAACATGGACGACCAGCTGTGGTGTGCGTGAGCGCAGACGTGCCAGCAGCCACATCAGCGTGGAGTCGTCAGCCTGGCTGGGGAATGTGAGGAGGACGTCGCAGTTGTGGGTGGGGATGGTCTTCATCCATACTTTGCTAGAAACCACAAGACGTTTTGTACTCGCCAGTCGCTTCCCAAGCATTCTGTATGCTGCAGGGAAAAAAAAAAAAAAAAAACCCATAAATTTATAATAGAGAATTAAAAAAAAAAAATTAATAATCAGTAAATAAATTTAAAATAATAATAATAATAATAATAATAATAATAATAATAATAATAACAATAATAATAACAATAATAACAATAATAATAATAATAACCATAATAATAACAATAACAATAAATAAATAAATAAATAATAAAAAAACAACAGATAAAAAGGACTATTCATATTAATAATTTATGTTTAACTTAAAAAAAAAACTACAAAGTTACTGACTGAAGTATAATGTATATGAAACATTTAAAATGTCATCCATCATAATGTGTTATGCATGACACAGAAGAAATAAGATTTTTTTTTGGTTTCAGTTAGCAATAAGGGATTTTCATATACACATTTATATCGAGACTAACAATTAAGCATATATGGCAACTTGAGTTGTATCTATCAGGAGCTATTGGTTGGATTGGGAAATTGTCCAATGACTGTATTGAGTAATCTGCCATCTATTAGAGTTTTGGGGTCCAGATACACTCCACACCCTGAATAAACAACATTTCAGCTTTTCGTTATACCAATGGGAATAATTCTACATTAGTTTGTGGTGTTTGCTGATGGAATAAACTGTAAAATTAATATGATTCTCGAATATTTCTTTACAGTATTTGTTTATGAAATTTAACATGACCTCAGTTAAGAGTTTTAAAAATGTTTTGTAAAAATGTTTCTTTATGATACTTGTTTTGAAAAATAACTATCAGCATCACATAACCTTTGTTAGATTCTATAAATGTTTCATAATATATGTTTCTTTACAGTATTTGTTTATGAAATTAGCTGTTAAATTTAACATAACCTTGGTTAGTTTCTATAACTGTTTCAAACTCTTATATATATATATATATATGCAAGGTTGTAGAAAAACATTTTAACACAATTTTTATGATCTATATGAATTTTTTACCTGTTATCAGTAACATCTGTGTGAAATGAAAGTACACATGAGTAATAACAACACAAATTTTAAATTTTGATAAACATGTAAAATATTTTTAGTCTCTCCGAAAGTTCAAGATGTATATAAATCATTAAACTTTTTAATTGAAATTTTATTCAGTTTATTTCGTTTGACAGACATGAAATAAAATTCTATAAAACATTTTTTTATCTCTCTTTTTTATTTTATTTTATATCGTATGCTGCATTTAATAGAATAATATCTATCTGGATATATGTGAAAGAGTTCTGAACAGATAAAAGGGATAAATTATTTTTAACCTAGCTGTCATGAAATACATAAAGGATTATTTGTATGCTGAAACTAATACCCTTCAGAGAGAGAGAGAGAGAGAGAGAGAGAGAGAGAGAGAGAGAGAGAGAGAGAGAGAGAGAGAGAGAGAGAGAGAGAGAGAGAGAGAGAGAGAGAGAGAGAGAGAGAGAGAGAGAGAGAGAGAGAGTATACACACACACAAAAACACTTTGATTCAAACACACAAATACAGTGTTAATATAAAACAGATACAACATTAGTACTCACTTGCTGTAGTAGATTTACTTACTGTTATTCTAGTACATACTACAAGCTGTAGTAAACTGGCACTGCTACAAAGATCACACACAACTCAGCTGTGTCATTTATCACAGTAATTAGTTATTCCCTCCACACCAGACACAGAACAGGCTAATTACACATTAGACTTGTCAGACATACAAATTCAGCATCACATCTCACTTTCTGTTCCACATTCTTTCTGTATGTGTTTATATGCTGTGAATGTGTTTGTATGTCTGTATGTATGTATGTTTATGTGGGCCTATATGTATGTATGCGTGCATAAATGTATGAATAATGATCTGGGTGTTACTGAAGGGAACATGTTTATGTGTCTCTACTGTGACAGGTGAAAGTATTGTGTTTTGTGTGTTTTTGTGGACTGTTTTCTGTATTGTGTGTGTGTGTGTATGTGTGTATGCAATTAGTGTATGTACATTTGTCTTTGGTGTGTATCTGCATTTGTTTACTGAATGTGTATGTGAAGTTCATGTATTGTATAGTGTATGTTGGTAATTAGACACAGTAGCTTATATTCAAGAAAAATAAAATGTAAAGTCAGATCAATAGAACACACAATATCCTAATATGTCAACTCTAAGGTGAACAGTAACATTATTAGACTATTAACAATAATTATTTATGTGTGTGGTGAGTGGTGTTGTATTGTATTTGTAGTGTTGTTGTTATCAGCAAGAGATGGACAAAACCAAAATAATAAATTATGATAATATAACAGATTTTGTCACATATCTGTGCATACTATATACTATCTTACACATAGTTAATCATCATACAACTACACATGTAGTAAAACAAACAATACATTTGGTTCACTTACAGTTATATGTATTTTTCAGTATATATATTTTCACTGAAACAGTAATGTACCCTGAGCAGTTCATTCTATTTTGGTCACATTTCAAATTCCTAGCATTCATAAACAACAGAAATATCCCCTAAACACTTATTGGAATCTGATTTTTATCATGTACATTAATAAATAATATGATATTTATTGAAAGGTTTTTAGATGAATATTAATCAATTCTGTAATGATCTTGTATAACAAAATTTTGTTCTTTATTTTGTAAACTGTTCCTACTGATTAGAAGTGTTTTCTAATATTTTCCCACAAAAACAGACATTATCTTCAATACCAGTTATGCAGCAATGATGGAAGGATATTTTTAAAGATTTCTTAACTAATATTGCACAAAGCATATTTCATTTAATAAAAGCTAATTAACCAATTTATAAAACTAATATAAAATCATCTGGAGTCGAAAGTAACTTGTTGGAAAATCATGAGCTGGTTTTGGTGTAAATACACCTACATTCAGTGAGTTAAAGCCAGATTCTCTACAAGATTTTCAAATTGAGCCAACTCTAGCAAGCATGCTCTTAACTGTGCAATCTTTAAGAATATCTGTGTCAAAGCTAATCAGCATCTGTCTGAAAAGCTTCACATACACATGTACACATGCATCTCTTGTTCTCTCACTAAAATTTGGGGCTGGCTCTGAAGTTTGAATGCTTGGTTTAGACATGATAGGTTAACTACAGGATCTATCCATTTCTGGGTGACCAATGGTCTATTTCAAATTCCAGCCAGTGCTCCACCACTGGTTTATGAAATGGTGTGTGCTTCCTTTACTGGTAAATAAATTTAAAAAGTTGTGTATGTGTGTGTATGTGTGCATGCGTATATATGCATGAGTGTGCCTGTGTGTTTCTTGATGTCCACATAGTCTTTAATCTTATTTGCAAAACTCCTGGTAATAGCTGAATGTGTCAAATACATTTTCATGTCAACAGCAGATTCAGAAACTAACAAAGATAACTATTATCTGTACTGTAACATGTGCTGTTGATAAAATCATGTGACCTCCATTATAAAGAATAACACACTCAGTTCAGTTAGTGTCACGAGTCAGTGAGTTCTGGACTGAAGACATTATGTTTTAATGAGAAAACATCTCAACAAAAAAACATATACTTTATCTGTAGTAAAAACAAAACACGTCTCAGATTATTGATTTTTGTTAGGTTCAGTGCATTTTTTTCAATCTGTATAAAACACAAAAATACATTATCATATACATACTTGTTTAGAGGATTGTTTTTAGTCGTCAGTGAAAATTAAAAAGACAAATACATCATCATATACATACTAGTACTTTCACAAACACAGCAGAGGCTTATACAAGATGCCAACTAAAAATAATCCATTAAATACAGTGAAGAAGACTACAAGACTTTTGTTTCATGAACATACAAAATTTCTTCCTTCAAAACTAATTTCAACCTATACCTGTTTAAAGAAGGGTAAGAAAATAAACCTGCCAAAATCTCTACATATCCTTTTTAATTAATGAACAGCTGAAAATATATTTTGTTTACTTATAAATATACTGAATGCACTTTATACCCATAAAAAAGAAAAGATATACCTATTTAATCCATAAATGATCATTACATAATAATAATAATAATAATAATAATAATAATAATAATAATAATAATAAAACAATGAAAATCAAACAGAAATGATATTAATATTCTTAATCCAAAAAACATATTAAAATATATCAGTTTTCTCAACGGTAATGAAAAATATACCTATTTATGTTCTAAATCAGACTGAAAATATACTTAATACAGAAACAACCCATAAATAAATATTACACATATTTTTAATCCATTAACAAAAAAACAAAAAAAAACTTTAAAAATAAACCTTTTCAAAGCAAAAATTGAAAAATACACTTAATTAATCCAGATTACCTTCAATCATTGGAAATTTGTCTAAATGTAAACTTTACCACTAGAATACTCTCTGCGGTTTTTCTAACATGTCAGAAATAGTTTTCTGACACGCGACTAGATATTAACTGTCAAACAATAGATTTTATTTTTTTATTTTTTTTATTTTTATTTATTTTCTTTTATTTATTTTTTATATTATATTTTATTTTATTTTATCATTATGATATGATAGAGAAAAACTACAACTGTTACTAAACAGGCTACTCTCACAGAAAAGCAGCAAATTATTATTTTTCTATACTCCTTCCCAATGAAAGGAAAATACCCACTTTTAATGAAAAAGCTATGAAAGTTGGCAGGACTGTGAAACAGGCCAAGTGTAGCATTAGCAAGGACAGATCAAGTGACCGTAACAAGTGATAACAAAAAGTATGGGTGAGGGGTGCCCAGTTCTGCCATCTGATCCTGCTGGGGATGCTAAACACACCCAAACACTGACCCCTGGGCTGTACATCACTGACAACAGCTGCAGAACTGATATATTTATATAAATTAATTAATAATAATTTTTAAAAATCTCTAATTATTAAAAATAATTACATAAACTGTAATATCTGACAGGTAAATCAATACAACATGCAAATAATAATAAAGTGAAAGAATGAATATTTAACAACAACAACAACAACAACAACAACAACCAAAAATGTGTTAGTTAAAAAACAATAAAGAAAATCTGTTACATTACAATTTTTTATGATTAATGCGAGGTATGTTTTTAATGGGAAGCACAAATTGAAACATGAAATATTTTTGAGCAAGGTAAGTTAATTCTCGTAACATGTAAGTAAATTAGTAGATGTTAATATGCTACATTATAAATAGCAGGTGAATAATACAGACACACCTGGATGTGACTCACTCATGATAAATAAAGTGAATACAAACTTTAACAGTTATAATCAGACCATGACAACGATAACAATTTTTTTTTAAATTTTATCTGTGAAAATGATTTTTTTTCAAAAATCTGAATTGATTGGAGAAAGAAGAAGTGAGGAAGAGAAAACAACAATTATAGATGTAGAGAGAGAGAGAGAGAGAGAGAGAGAGAGAGAGAGAGAGAGAGAGAGAGAGAGAGAGAGAGAGAGAGAGAGAGAGAGATGACATACAAAGAGAGAAAGAAAGAGTGAGATAAAAAGAGAAAAGGAGAACGAAAAAGAGAGAATGAGAAACAGAGATAGAAAAAATAAAGTGTGAGACAGAGAAAGAGAGAAGGAGAATGAAAGAGAAAGAGAAAGAGAAAGTGAGAAAGAAAGAACGAGAGAGAAAGAGAGAGAGGAGAGTGAAAGAGAAAGAGAACAGAGAGAGAGAAAGAGAGACAGAGAGAAACAGAGAGAGAAAGAGAGACAGAGAGGACAGTAAAAGAAAAAACAGAGAGAGACAGAGAGAGACAGACAGAGAGAGACAGAGAGGACAGTAAAAGAGAAAACAGAAACAGAGAGAGAGAGAGAGAGAGAGAGAGAGACAGAGAGAGAGAGAGAGAGAAAGTGAAACATCCCACAGAGAGAGAGAATCAGACATACATTTGAGTAAAAGAAAAGATACAGAGACAAAAGGACAGTAAAATGTCCTCAAATAACATACAGCTACCAGTATATCAATTTAATGTATATCATAATAAATATGAACATTGTATTTATTGCTGGGTATTAGATATGTACAGAGTGTATCAAAAACTATGATAATTTTCTCACACATAATCATGTTAATGCATGCACAAGTTAAAAACACATATTATAAGACAAAAACATTCAATGTTCTATTTTTAAAAAAACATTTCAGAAATCTGCAAGTTTTGTTGTTTTGTTCTGACAGCTGCTTACACAAGTCAAAATATTTTCAGAATTTTCTAAGATAATAATTCTTATTTACAGCAAACATAAGAAATCCGACCACAAAAATAATTCAGAACATTACACTTTCTGTTGAGCATTTTGAAACATTTTATCAAACAGAGAATCCAAAACAAAATTAAAAGGAAGGAAAACAACAACAATAACAAACTCTCAGAAGAAAACTTTAAGGCATTTAAGTGCCAGTGTTTTTTCATTTCATCGTCATGGTTTAAAAATAAACATTCTGCTGTTTATCTGAATTACAGGAAAATTTGGCACTTAGCTGAACAAATTGGTGAAATTAAAGTGAACCAGCAGGTGTTAAAAGAAATTCAGTGAAAACAGTTAAATCTAGAGATGTATGTTAAATACATTATTATATATCAGTGATACCAGTGATTTAAAAATTGTTCTCACAGACATGCATTTGTACATTCAAAATACCTGTTGAAATTTGTGCACACATTTACACACGCACATGCTGGCACATCTATGTACATGTATCTCTGTCTTTCTCGTTCTTTCTTTCCACACACACACACACACACACACACACACACACACACACACACACACACACACATACACAAACACACACACACACAGTCATTTACAGAAACAAAGACATACACAAATACACTACCAAATGACAAAAATATTCAAACAAACTTGAAGACCTCACAAACAGATCAATAATCACTCTGTAAATTCAGAACACACTGAGTGTATGCATTTGCATGCACATAAGCATCCCATGCTAATATTTCAATATTACTACAATGAAATATCTACATTATTATATAGTGGTCATAAAAATGAAAAACAGTGTTTACTGCTGGTGCACTGTGTATTCAGTACAACTTTACATGCATACATAACATAGGCACTTACCAATATATCACTATTACATGAGAGTAATATTACAACTGTTTTAAAATATTAAATTTCTGTTTCACATTTTCATTTTAAGTTATGCTTGCATGAACAAAATGTTATAAGCATTTGTAAGTCTCAGATTTCTAACAAATATTTTTCTTTTTCTCTCACCTTTTTTTTTTTTCTTGCTCTCACATACAGATATTAAATTTGTATGTTACAGTCGACATTATGAGCCATCATGAACACAGCACAGTGAGTTGTGGTTTACAAGAATTCTATATATCTTAACCCATTTAAATTTCATGGATAAAATGAAGAACAAATCAATAATTTTTTTTTTTTTTGAGAAGAAAAACAAAGTTGTTATTAACTGAACATGAGCAAAGAATATAGATGGTGGAATTACACTAGTAACAAAGTTGATTATATAAATAAAAGCAGCAAGTTAGTTTTGAAATGGAGATATAATGAATGTGAATTGTGGCATAAAGATAGTCCAAAAAGAGGTAAACTAAACAAACAAACAAAACAAAGATAAATAAATTCCATGTAATAAAAACAAATTTACATTAACAAAAATTGTAGTAAAAATCGAAAATACATAATTAATAAAAAAAAAAAATAATAATAGTTTTGTTTTAAAAGAATAAAAAGAAAATTTTCCAATACATATTCATCATGTCTATGTATTGAAGTTACCTCAATTATAATTTTAAAAGGCCCTTTAAATTTAAAAATTTCTTTTTCTAATGCAGTAAAAGATGGGGTTTTTTTTTGTCTGTTTAAGTTTATAGTATTCAAAACAGCCCAGAGCAAATAAATGACAAGGTTAAAAATAAGAATAAACTTTGATATGAATATAAAATGAGAAACCAGTTTTCTAAATAATACTTTTATAGCCATATATTTCAGAATAACAAATCGAATATACATATATAATATGATTATGCTTTTTAAACATATGATATTTCAATTTTTTAAATGATATTATTCATGTTGAAATGAAATAATAAAACTGATGATCATAATGTATGCTATTTTAATGTTTTAAAATGATATTATGCATATTGAAAAGAAATAATAAAACTGATGATCATAATGTATGCTATTTTAATGTTTTAAAATATTATGCATGTTTAAAATGAAATGTCAAAACTGATGATCATAATAAAAACCTTGTGGATCTACAAATTCTATTTCTCCACTGAAGAAAGAATCCATAGCAGAATCTACAACTTCTTCAGCAAAATCCATTTCTGATGTTAAAGAAATTACTTTTTCATCTGACATGTCCAAAATTAAGAAATTGCACAGTATGGATAGTTCTGTTTATGAAATAACATAACAAAATTCATTTTTTTCCCTTCATGCTTCACTATCCAAATTAATAATATGCTTTCCAAAATTTTAACAGTGAAGTTTTCTAAGCCTTTATAAATATTTTTGAAATTTCTTCTTTTTGATGTTCTTTTTTTTTCTTTTTCAGAGACTCTATGTTTTGTTGTAATCCTTTTTTGATGTTTAAGGAAACTATTGTACACTCAAAGCTGTCTTTATAACAGTTATCACTTGCTTTCTGTTTTTATATATATATTATAAGATTATATACATTACTACATACTCCATCAGAAAAATTAGAAATATCACAGAACAAATTTGTCACAGTTTACACTGCTAACAGTGCGTGATGATTTATATACTTCACAACTATTCTAATAAAAAACCGAAAAACAAACACAGTAAATAAAAACTCAGCTTCAGTAATGAGTAATTCCATTTTACGAGTTTATAAGAAGTATAAGGCTATAAAAGTACTGTAAAGGCATTGTCTTCAAAAATGGTGTCTCACTTTATATCTATATTCAATTTTGTTTACTGAAATACATGGCCATCTAGAAAATTTGTTTCTCATTTTATGTGCATATTCAATTTATACATGGCTACAAAATAACTATGTAGAAAAATTATCTCTCATTTTATATATATATATCTATATATATATATACAGGTTTTGTTATGTTGAATAGGAAACTAAATATCACAATTGCTTTCTATTGTATGTAATTTTATGGCCAAGAGTAATGATGCTGAAAATTAGTTAATTATTTTAAGTCTGAATACATGCTGGTTTGTTTCTTTGAAAATGTTCATTGTGGACAGTAATATTCATTTACAGGGTTAAATGTGATACAGCATTGATGGTTTTAAAAAGAGAATAAAACACACAGACACACACATTAAACATATTTAGAGATACTGATGATTCAGTGACACAGACACATGCATTATTATACATATTTATGCACACTCAATGCAGTGACATACAATACATATGCAGTTATACATATTCACACACACACACACACACACACACCGCATATAAAAATATAATCTTCAGCATATCAAATATATTATTAAATGTAATTTTTAATGCATCATTTTCTTTTTACTCTTTTATTACTTTTTTAAACATAAAACATTAATTCTTAGTTAATTACTATGGTGACATTAACTGATAATTTTGATATAATTATATTTTTGTGTTTCCTACTAATTAACTGTAAGTCTGGAGGCCATATTGCAACCTGAAAACAGATTAACAGGTTTTATGAAAGTAAATTGGAAAGAAACTTAATGACAGCGAACGTTTAGCTAACACCACATAACTGATTAAACTGTCAATGTACTTTTTATTTCTCATTATAAAGTAAGACTCTGTAATATGACTTATAATGTGGTGTCCTACTAAACCTGTATTTATCTCCCAGTAGATTCATGATATTATCTATAAAACACCTTAAATATAAAAATATAAAAAAATACGTTCAGTTTTATCCAGTTATATTATAACATTATGTGAATTTTATTTATTTATTATTATTTTTTTTTATTTTTTTTTATTTATTATTTTTTATTATTTTATTTTGCAAACAATTTATTTATTTTTTTAATATGGTTTTTTTTTTCACACCAATATGGTAATAATATGCTAAAGCTATGCAGACATATATATATCTTCAGTTTTTATTATTATTATTTTATATGTAATTGTTTGTATTTATTTTAAATCACATTTAAAAAAGAAAATGTCATTTAATCCATTTTCTCATTCATGTATCCTAGGTGTTAATAAACAAATGGGTGTGATTAAAGTTCCATCCTTTTGTCACAGAATCAAAGTTATTATTTATAATAAAATAATAAAAATTAGAAGCGAAGTTTAAATAAATAAATAAAATAACAGTAATAAAAACTGAAGATAAAAATTTACAATTTAATGTTATTAATATTTTAATGTAATTTCCTTACAAGTACATAGTTTCGTTTCGTAATCACGACGTGATTAGGCTACTTGATTTCTTTATTGTTTTTCTTGTTTATAAATTAATTGATTATTTATTATTTACGTAAATATTTTGTACGTTTTTATTCCGCCGACAGGCCTGGCTTTTTATTATATTTCAGATGTGAATTATTTATTACCAACTGTTTACAGCTCGTCCATCAGTTTTTGAAAGACGATCAAAATGCAATTCGACAAAAAGCCTGTCACTGTCAGTTTCTGGTACCTCGTAACTAAACATAAGTATTTTTACTTACGTATTCTCTGCTGAATGCTACGCTTTTCTGCACTGACATTATCAGTCTGACTTTTCTCTGTTTTGTCTGAAGAGGTCTGGCTCATGATCTGGTGTTGTTTGGCAAGTGCTCTGTCATTTGTTGGTAAATTTACACTAGAGCCTTACGCAATGGACGCCATGTTATTTTTGCACATGGATGTTGTCACGTGACTCCATCGATTTTTGTTTACAAACTCCAGAGATTCCAAAGCTGAATCATCTACACCGCATGGGATGGTAATGAGCAGATACATCCTCATTTTTGCAGAGATTATTTTTATAACAAGCTAGTTTATATAATAACTCCAGCACATGATTGCTAATGTTGCATTAATCTTTTAACGTTAACTGATATAACCAGCCTTTTATATTTGGAGAGAAACATTACGACGGGCACGATGTAGTTTCAATATATTAATTGTCACATACGTCGCTGTTATAATATTATATAAGAAATATTCGTGAAAGAAAGAAAGGAGAACAAAAACAAACAACAAATTAATACATTTACCATTAAATTTTAAGACATTAGTGAAATTATTTCAGTTCATTAAAATATTACTTTTGATTTTATCTGCAGCATTCCAGTTGGTGAATGGCATTTTGTTTTATTTACATTTTAAAATTATTATTATTATTATTATTATTATTATTATTATTATTATTATTATTGATCTAATATTTGATTTTATATTTTAAATAATATAGTAGTAGTAGCAACAGCAGTAGGAGCAGCAGAAGCAGTAGCCGTAGTAGTAATAGTAATAAATATATTAATTGATTAGTTTTATTTCATTAATTCTGTTAAATCTGATCATTTTTAACGGAATTCATTTTGTAGTGCCGAATGTTGTGTATTACGAGTGAGTTAATATAGATATAATAAATAATACTCTTAGAAAAAACATGTTTATTAAGTAAAGTATGTACAGCAGAGAGCAAAATAAAAATAAGTTGAGATTTATTTATTTAAATGTACGCAATCTCTCTCTCTCTCTCTCTCTCTCTCTGTATGTGTGTGTGTGTGTGTGTGTGTTTTTTTTAAAACTTTAATAAACAACAACAAAAATAAGTTATCAGAGGCATATATACGAATGCAGGCATATAGACCCAACAACACAGATGTTTGAACGCATACACACCTCCGTCAGATACATACATAACGCTACAGATTCTGTAAGCTGTTATAGTTAACATCACATGTAATATAAACGACAAACAAATTAATTTCTTTCTTTCTATCTGTCTGTTTTTCTCTTGATGAAAAGACACTATTGTTTAATTACAAAGGTATATAAATTGATATATAAAAATCATTTTAAAAATATTGTAAACAACACAAACATAAACTGAAAAAATCCCAAAGAAAACAATACCACACCAAAAAAAAAAAAAAAAAAAAAAAAAAAAAATCCTCAACTACCAAAAACACAAAACAAACAAAACAAACAATAACAACAACAAAAAACCCCACATAATTAAAAATGAAACTAAAACGCTTTGTCAAATAAATATAACAATAAAAAGGTAAAGTTAAATATAATTAAATTAAAGATTATTAAGATTAATATTAATTATAATTTTCAATTTAACATCGCACACACACACATACACTCATATGCATGTGCACACAGGCTCTAAAGTACATCAGTATTACTAACAAAGAACTAACCTTAATGAACTAAAATAAGTGGATAATTGTTAGAGAGATAACTAAATTATAAAGCATAGCAATCACAGAAACACACACAAACGTACATACACACGGACAATCTCTTAAATAATGCCCCCAAAAGAGCCCAAATAGTAATAATGATGACGATGATGATAATAATAATTTATATATAATTATATAAAGAAAAAAAATACAAATAATAAATTACCAAACAATAAACACAAAAACAGCTGATCGGTGCATCTCCATTATAACTTTCATCTTCTCTTCCGTGGTAACCATTCAACATTAATTAACAACTTTGAGAATTGCTTCGTGAAAATATACACGACGAAGGAAATTACTTTAAAGTAATTTTGTTGACATTTTTGTTTTCAAATTTCACTTACTTAATTGTTTTATAAACCAAATTTCAAAATTTTTAAATTTATATATATATTTAAATAACTCTTACAAAATTTTTATTTAAATGTTTACTTAAAATACTTTTCTTTCCTCGTATATTACCTTATCTCCGATCGCAGCTGCGGTTGCTAACTGAATGACGTCACTCAACTATTTATTACCGCAAATATCATCATGTCAGAAACGATGTGAAAGCCAGAATTGTCGGTATCTAAGACGGCGTTAACTTTTTACGCGAGTGATTTGTGATATTTATATTATTATAATAATTATTATTGAATTAAGTGACCTCAGTTTGTCACTCTTCTCTCTTTTTCTCTCTCATAGATGGAGACAAGCAGAAATTCTGGATTCGCCTCTGTACGTCTTATCCAAGTGATTGCTTTAAACAGTTTTCACACGAATCGACAGTGATTTATAAATATCGACATTCATTTCTTTCTTTCTTCTTCTTCTTCTTATTGTTGTTGTTGTTTATTTTCGTTACCGTATTGCTTAGGGAAAAAAAAATAACCTTACAGAATAACAAATAAAACTGAATTTTTTTTATTTACATATTTATTTATTTATTTATTTATTTATTTTATTATTATTATTATTATTATTATTATTATTGTTGTTGTTGTTGTTGTTTGTTGTTGTTGTTGTTGTTGTTGTTGTTGTTGTTGTCATTGTAGTTGTTGTTGAGAAAATATATCGCTTGGATACATGTTGTAGTCGAAGATTTCAAAATCGTCCTTGTAGATTTCCCGAATCTTCTTCACCATTTCAAGAGGAACTGTCGACCAAGCTGCTTTCATAGATTCTCGCCACCGTTTTCTTTGACTGTAGACAGTCGGCAAAGCTTTATTGTACTGCTTCAGTGCCTCTGTGGTCACGTAATCTATTGGATCATGTTGATTACCGGTTTCTAGCGGAGGTACGGCATTTTGTTCGAACAGGCCCTTTATTTCAAACATTCGCCACAGCCGAGACACTAACATTTCGACATCAGCGCACTGTTTATTCTCAAAACTTTCGAACATCTTAAATCCCTCGTAAACGAGGTCTCGAATCAGTCTCTCACCCCAGTCAGTTTCACGAAATTTTTCAACAAGTTCACTCAAACCAACTGTTCTCAGTGAGTACTCGACGTCTCTTGAAAAAGTGGCGTCTTTTCCGATGACGTCATAATGGATTCCACACGGGTGGCAGCGACTGGTAATTGGAGACACGTGATCGTATTTGTTAAGATTTTTTGTTTCTGATTGGATAACAAAGTTTATGAATTCTGGAAATGTCACGTCGTTTCCGCAAAGCTTCGATCGTTCAGTTGCAGAAGGTCGAAGCCATTTAACGATCTTGATGCCAAGATGGTTCCACATGTCAGGTAGAAAAAGTTTTTCCATATAAATAGAATAAAGTCGAGAATACGGGTCCCGGACAAATAATATACTGAACGAATCATCTAGATAGTCAGGACCTTCGTGGAAGATATCTAAAGTTTCAAAATGGCGCATTTTCGCATGGTGAACGTGAAACTTTCTCATCTGGAAGGGATTTTTAAGATCTGATGGATATAGATCTCGGCTGATATATCGATACACGCTTGTCCATATCGTTGTACCGGTTTTTGGTACGTGACAAAACGCTAATTTCAGTGGGCGAAACACAATGATGGCGAGTGTGAACCAGCTGACGCGTTTTCGTTTTGTCTTACAAGCTTCCTGCAAGTGTTTTCGTCTGAAGTCCATATCTCTTTTAACTTTTGATTGTGAGATAACTGGAGGGGGGTCCTGAAAGGAAAACAGTTTTCAGTGAATAATGACCACAAATCACTATTTTCTCTTATAATACAAGTATTCCTTGATTAATGCGATAAATTGTTCTATCGACGTTACCACGTATATAGAAATGGCGTTGATCAAATATAATAATAATAATTACTTGTAAAAAATAAAAGTCTTATAATGTTAACTTATAATTATACCATTTAAAAACATCTCCGATCTATCGCTAAATCGCTTGATATTGTCAGTTATTTCTAATTATTAAAAATATTTCCCGGAAACCTAATGTTATATTTCAAAAACGATAAAAATAAATAAATAAAAATAATTATATAATAAAAATAAACACAGACTATTTCAGTTTAAGGAGGGAATATTAAATTCTGGGGCATTCTTAGACACAGATTATAACATTGGTTGCTGTTGTTGTTATTGTTGTTGTTGTTATTACTGTTATTGCACTAAGGATCTGTCGTTATAAATACAATGACTACTATTCAGTTACCGCTTACTTGTAAGCAAATCATAGTATATTCATGGATGAATAATTTATTTGTAATTAATTGTTTGTTCTTGTTTATTTCTGTAGTAAGCTCTTTTTTTTTCAGGTTTTATTAAGGTATTTGTTACTGATTAATAAATAAAATAGGTTTTCTCAGTTTCGTCATCTTCGACACACTCTCTCTCTCTCTCTCTCTCTCTCTCTCTCTCTCTCTCTCTCTCTCTCTCTCTCTCTCTCTCTCTCTCTCATACACACAATGAACTATAATTTCACAAAATGAAGGGTGATGTAGATTAAAACTTACCTTCAGCAATGGAGACCAGCTGTTACTATGTTCGCCTGTAAAATATTGATAAAAATTGCATAATGTTATTTTAATTTTATCTTTCCTAATGAGATAACTAAAGAGGTAATGTCATTACTAAATTTTGTCTTTAGCAAGAAAACACAAATTAATTTGATATTAATTTGAGATTGTAATCATAATATATTCTGCATGAGCGGCAAGGAATCTTTCTTTCACACCTTCCCATAAACGGGAAAGAATTCGTAATGGATCTTAATAAATCTTCAGCTACAACGAGACAGTAATAAATCCTTGGACTGTACAAACCCCTGTGTTTTGTATACAGAAGTTTAAAACCACGAATATCAATAAATCTATCAAATTCTATTCTTATATGAAATCTATCAAAAGTAAAATCAGGATTACTACAAAGAACACAAAATACTTGAAAAGGATGCAAAACGGAAAATAAAAAAAAATAAAAATAATAAAAAATAATAAAAATAAAATAATAATAATAATAAGAAGAAGAAGAAGAAGAAGAAGAAGAAGAAGAAGAAGAAGAAGAACAACAACAACAACAACAACAACATCAACATCAACAACAACAATATAAAATAAATAATAACAATGCGAACAGACGTTATTTATTTTGAACGAAATGCCTTTTTTTTTAATAATACTACTGTCAGTGCTGCTCCTACTACTACCACTACTACTACTACTACTGCTGGTACTATTATTCCTTTTGCTACGTGAACTACTAATATTACTGCTACTACTACTACTACTACTATTGCTTCTGCTGCTATCACTACAATAATAGCAACAACTACTACTACCACTACTACTACCACTACTACTACTACTACTACTACTACTACTAATAATAATAATAATAATAATGCTCACTAGTGAAATATGACAGAAAGATGACCACAACGATGAAAGGAAAGCTCGCCAGGAAACAATGACACAGATGAAGTCGTGAAAGACACCGTCGTCGTAGTTTACATTCACTGGAAGGATACATCCTTTGTTTAAGTGAAGCGTGGACAGAACACTCTGTATTTATAATAATAATAATAATAATAATAATAATAATAATAATGGTGATGTTGATTATGATGATGATGATGATAATAAATATTATTTAATGTCAAATGCTTATCAGTTAAATTTATTTGTTTATTTAAAATTCTAAATTAATTAAAGGATTTCATTTCGTCCAAACCTTTGGATTAATTATAAAGCCCAAGGGCCTAAGTTAGTTCAAAATAAAAATTAATTATTAACGGAACTGTTAAAGATATTATTTCTAAAATATATGCATGCAGTTCAGATATATACATATCAGATAACTACCATAGAAAAAAGAATAAAAATCTTAAAAATAAATTAAAATTTTATGAGATTAAAAAACTTACCTAGAAAACACTAGTTATCAGCGTCATTTTCCCTAAGATATAACTTTTCTTTGAATCATTCATCGTTGCATAAACAGTTTTCAAAGATATTTTATAGTTTCTTTATTTTTTTTTTTTTTTTAAAAGCTCATTTCAACGTAACAGCTTATTAAAATGGTGATGGAAAATCTTTAATGTGTCCTTGTGATGTAAATTATACCTTTCCTATTGTTCTAACAGTCCTGGTCTTTGAATATTACAGTATAAAATGTCAATTTAATCATTAGTTTATTTTTGTTACTTATATGCGCACCGAATTATGTCATAATCCATGAACATCTACGTGTAGTTTCTTTTTATTTAATAATGTATAATAAATTATAGAAAGTTTATTTATTTATTTAATTGTATACATAGTTGTAATCAGAAAAACAAAGAACAAACAAAAAAATAATAATAATAATAATAATAATAATAATAATAATAATAATAATAATAATAATCTGATTAGGAAGTTTAAGACACAATAAAAGCAATAAATAACGATTGTTATATTCTAAGAAAACGATGAATTTGTCAATTATTGATAATGATACACAAATTCAGGTATGTTGACAAAAATAATTTAAGAAAATATTTTCTGATGCTTCAGGAAACACAAACGTAAGGGAAATATATGAAAATGAAGTATATTTTATTATCTAGAAAAAAGATGATGATGATATATACATAAATGCCTTTAATCTAAAACAAAATGATACACATACAATTTTTTTTTTTTTTTTTTTTTTTTTTTTTGATGCCTGTAAGAAACATTTTTCTCCTGGTATTTCCATGTATGAAATGTCTTTTCAAAATATGAAAATTTCAAAATCTGTGCATTTCAAGGACCTAATATTGTACTTTGTTATTAGTAAAGGTTTGTCACAATTAAAAAAAAAATAAACAAAAATAGAAAGTATACAAAGTTTTATAAATATTTATGTATGAAATTCCATAACAGGCATGTCAGCCTCAGTGTACTTGATATTTTCAAACTTCATTATCAGCAAAGGCTGCAACCAGTCATAGACACCAATAAACATGTAAATATATATATATATAGTTATATTTAATTCTGATCCTTTGTAAACACCAAGGATACAACCAGTACTTCAACAGTAGTGTTCATTAATTTAAGATGCCTTAATTTATGTAATTATTATTAAGTCTATCTTTGCTATTAACACTATCCATGAAGTACATACACACAATCTAGGATGTTCAACAATTTCTTCTTCATAAGCACACCACAGAATATTAAAGCTTCTCTGATGTGTTCTGTGATTTTTATTTCTTGGCCTTTGTAGAGTGTTATTTTTAATACTGTTATGTTTATCAAGTCTGTCTGTTGTTTTATATGTCTATGGATTCACCGAGTTCAATGACAAGTTTCTGCATCACAGGATCTTGTTGCCAGTTCACTCCACTGCCTAGAATAACACCTCTGAGTACCTGGCGCTGAATAACTATCTTGTCCACCGTCTTCTGTAGCTGATTCTTCAGACTGAAAAAAAATAAATAATAATAATAATATTAATAAATATAACGATAATAGTAATAGTAATAATAATAATCATATTAACAACATTGATGATAATAATCAAATTTACACTACTACTACTACTACTAATATTAAAATTAATAATAATAATGACAGTAAGAACAATATTAAAACAACAAAAAAGACAACTTAATGTATAACAATACAAAAATGGCTTGACCAAAATACTTTAATTAATTGATTACACTAGAAATAATCAAAATTACAATTACAATTTCATTTCAGTGATCACAGTTTATTATTAATAAAACAAGATTATCAGTTATTTCTTAAACATTAACTGATGTCTGTAACAATAATAATAAAATTCAGTTGTTATAATGCTAGCCTGACAATCTTCTGATCATATACCATTCAACATTTCTATAGACACTAATTTAAAAAGTTTCCTTTCTTCTTAAAAAAAACTTACGCTTGGCCTCTCTCATTCTGACTGAAATTTTTCACTTGTTCTTGCATAGATGCATTTCTTTCATTAATAACAGACATCAATCTTCGATTGTTTACTTTCAGCTCTGTAGCAAATATAAATCAACACAAATCATTTTAAATGGCTAAAAATAATTATTATTTAAGTGTACAAGAAACACAGATTCTACCTGCTGTGATGTGAACATATCCGTTAAATAAAACATTCTGTATATTCATGTTCTTTTCTTCTTTGTTTAATTAAATAATTAAAAACAAAAAAGGATAAAAAAAAACCACTGATGCAATTTTAATTCTTTTGTGCATTGTGTATTTTTGTTCTGTGTTACTGTGCATAGAAATGGGAAGAAAAATTTAAAACTTTTACAATAAATAAGCTATTTCAGGTGAACAAAATTATATTTGTGAAAAGAAAATAAATAACTGTTACCATAATTCTCTTTCTTTATTTCGTCTAAGTCGTTTTTTAATTGTTGTATTGACTGAAAGAAGAAAAAAAATACAACAAACAAATTTATAACTGCAACAGTGAAAATGTAAATTTATATTTTTAAAACATCAGGTAAAAAATAAAATTAACTTAAATAATGAATATCGCATGCAAAATGCTGTAGCAAAAAGTATTTAGGATTTTTTAATAATAATTTTACCTTTTCAGTATTTATATTTAACTTTGATGAAGATACACCACCCAAGCAAGACTAGAGAAAATACAGTGTGACAAATAGATGGATAGATGGATGGATATACTTTGTTTGAAAGTGTTTCATTACCTCACTTTTCTTAGCTGTTTTAGACACAAGCTCTCTTTGTTTTTCTAAAAGTTCCGCTAAGTATCTGTTAACAAAAGAAATTCAGCAAAAATCAAATAAATATATATATATATACCAAATTACTTTTATACGAACAATATTCAATATATTATTCAAACATAGGTGATAATAAACCATGCATGTACATCCACAAACAGTAATTAAGATTAATCACATTTTACTAAGGTTGTGTACTTTACTGCTAAAGTTAACAGTATATAATTGACTGAGATGAAATATTTACTTTTTCTTGTTTTCATCTATCTGAGATAATGAACTGCCTGGATCTTCTGGAGAACTATCTAAAATTTTGTTCAGTGTCTGACCAAGCTGTAACCTGAAAGATAAAAATATTTTATATAAATAAACACACAGACATACACACACATGTATATGTATATATATATATATATATATATATATATATATTGTCAGTGTTGACAACAACAATTTTAACTGAACACAAATATTCTGTTTTTGTCATACTCATACTGTTTGTCTCTTTCCCTCAAAAATATACATTAATAGAAATATCAGTTTCTGATTAAAATAATAACCACAAGTTAAAATATTTTCTGAAATCAATTTTCAATTTAAAAAAAAAAAATAATAATAATAAAGTAAAGGTTCACAAAAAACCCATCTGAAATATAAAAATAATGGAAGGAAAGTAAATCAGAGAAGACTAATATAGTAATACTTCTTCATTTTCATATTCTAGAAATATTAGTAAGTATAATACCTTCTTACAGCCAGACTGCGCAATGATGATTTAGAAGACTCTGCAATTAGTTCCTGTTGTAGCTTGTCCAGGCTGTATAGTTAAATAAAGTATAAATTAAGTCATTATTATTATATGTGTGGTAGCTGTGAAAGTAACATACATACATATTTTTTTAAATTTTTTTTTTAAACTAAATATACAGAGTTTAGAATATGATCAAAAAGAAATACGATATAATTTTTTTTATTTATTATTTAAATTAAATCAGAATATGGCAACTTAATACTTTTCAAGTTAACTCATGTTCAAAGTCTGTACAAAGTTGGGTGACTGAATCTTGTGGTTGAACAATCCCTGCCTTCCAACCCCCACAATAAATAAATAAATAAATAAATAAATAAACAAACAAATATGAAAAAACCTAGTAATGATAATAATAACAATACAAACAACAACAACAATAATAATGAATGAATAAACAGTATTTACAATAAAAAAATTAGTAGCAATAACAAATACAATGATAAAAACAACAATATATATTTAGACAAAAAATAACAATCAATACACAAACAGTATACAAATGTGTAAGATAAAACTTGATGTAATGTAACTTTTTATATAACTTACTTTTCTTGTAGTTTCTGCAAATCATCTTCTGTCTCTGGTTGGGATTTAGCTTGAAAATAAAAACAAATGATAGATAATGTGTATCAGATTAATACAACCGTCTGTTTCCAATAATAAACATTTATATCATTTTGACTTTAATACAACAATCAAAATGGAAACATGAAACTTTTTA
This sequence comes from Chrysomallon squamiferum, assembly GCA_012295275.1. Lineage (NCBI taxonomy): Eukaryota > Metazoa > Mollusca > Gastropoda > Neomphalida > Peltospiridae > Chrysomallon > Chrysomallon squamiferum. The sequence goes on from CM022669.1 coordinate 19,140,492, forward strand.
ATTCTCTCTCTCTATCTCAATAATTAAAATTGTTATGAAATTACTACTAGCAAAATAATTTACACTGCAAAAATTAATAAATACAATTGGCTGGAGTTATGTCCCTTCTTGAAAGAACTTGCCACACAGTTGAGTTTTAGTTTATTTCAAGATAAATGTTGGGTCAGTAACATTTCATTAATGGCATGTTTTATTTTTATTTATTTTTAAAAACAAAAATAAGGAGAGAGAACAATTGAGTGGGTATTAATGTCAGAAAGAGAGATATGCAATGAGAGAAGAAGGGTGAATTATGAATAAGACAAATTGAGAAACATGCTGAGATGACAAATTGAAAGAAAGAATGATGAATGGCAGGTTGAAAACTTTAATGCAGATAAGGATGCTGGTTAATGGGTTCCTAAGTTGTTAGTTAGATTAAATACCTGCTTTAGCGTGTGTTCTGTAATACAGCAACTGTCTGTCTAGCCATGACTCTATTTTGAGGAGTTCTGTTACCGTGACAACAGGTTCTTCTGAGGATTCAGGTGAAATGCTGTCATCAACATCTGCCACACCGTGGATAGCAGCTGTGTCAGATTCATAAACCGACATTGTTGTACAGCAAGTTTGATCAATTAATTTGTATCAGCTGAACTTTAAAAAGAAAAAAAAAAAAAAAAAAAAAAAAAAAAATTAAAAGAAATAAAGATACAGGAATCAATGAACCAGCAAAAAAACGTCACAAATTGATAGTATCAGTATTACTGATACACAATCATACAATGATAGATTATCATTAATATAATATTGAAATATGCCGGAATGCAGGAATTGTAAACTGAATTATGAATATGGACGATTATAAATAATCTTTGTACACTTAAATAGCAGTAAAACAACAAACTGAAGGTTAATATTCAATAAACTTGTGTTGACAAGATACAGATCTTTTAAACTGTAAATTGCTTACATTTCAGTGCTCAGAATCCGTATTATTTACCTTTTACTATTCCGGCTGCATCTCTTTACGATCAGTTCATTTCCTGTTACTAATCGGGGTGTTCGGCTTATGACATAAAATATACAGTTTCAGTTTCCAAAGAAATCTACTACTTAATTTAACTGTACACTCTCTATGCTGATTTGTAATCTCATATAATATATTTATCTGCGATACATATGCAGAGAAACATTTAAAAAAAAAATTTTTTTTTTTTTTCTGAAGTCTTTTAACTATGTTGAGAAATAGACTAATCCACTTCATTTCCGCTTCCGCATTTGGCGGGCCTTTCAAAAAGAGTTTTTCTTATAAAATATCTATTTCATGCTTCATAATTTACACATAACACGATAAAAAATAATTTATCCACACTCTTCCTAATTTCTATTATGTCAAAAGCATAATAAACACTGTCGTTGTGTTTTGACTTTTATACCACATTTCGTAGCTGTCGAACGGGACAATCAAAGCGTAAACATGAAACGTTTTAATTATCTCTCTCTCTCTCTCTCTCTCTCTCTCTCTCTCTCTCTCTCTCTCTCTCTCTCTCTCTCTCTCTCTCTCTCTCTCTCTCAATAATTTAAACTGTTATGAAATTACTACTAATTATTACAAACAGTATTTATCCTGATATGTCAACAAGTGGTACACATAATGACCGGTGAATTAATTTTTCAGTGTTTATACATTTATTATTGTTTATTATTATTATTATTATTATTATTATTATTATTATTATTATTGTTATTATTATTATTATTATTATTGTCATCCTTATCATTATCATTATTTTACATAGAATGTCCAGAACATCCTACTCCTCTGTATCAGAAATTCATGCCCAAATTCAGGAAACAAAATTTTATTCAATGAAGAATAAAATGGGAGAGGTGAAAGATAGTTCTTCTTCAGACAGTAACTTTAAAAATGACCAATCATCATGTTCAACACCACTGAGAAGAAGATTAGAATGTTTGCGTGAAAAGTTAGAATATCAGGATTCCAAGACTGAAGTTGCAGATAAAACAAGCCCAACACTGACAATGTTGAGAATGACACCAGGTGAGATGTAGAGAAAGAGTAAGAAGAACAGAAAGAAAGATGAATTAAATGATAAGAAAAGGGCCAGGAAGATAGATTGAAAGAGAGAGAAAGTGAGTCAGAAAGGGAATGGGTGAAAGCAGTGATAGAATTCGATTTGTTTTTACAAAAGGTTTTCTCACAAACACTGGGTCAGGTTCATCCCATATAGATTGATCTTTGGTCAGCTATATGCTACAGCAGTCTACCAAGTGAAACTATTAATTATAAACATTTCCACAAATTTAAAGAAATGTCAAAACAAGGACTAAAGCATCATTTTATACATTTTGAGGAGATTGTAATAACTGGTAAATAGGAATATTGAAGTGACTTGTGTAAGACACAAAACAAACTAAACAAGTATGGTTAATGTTAATCGCTTCAATGATCTCATGAAATTCTAGTGACAAGATTTGTTCAAACCCATGCACCAATGATGTCTTATATTTATATTTGGTTTTATCTTTTACTTTTCCTGCTAGGTCACAAGCTGAAAGAGAAACAACAGATACTCATTGACAAGCACAACAAACTGAAACAGAAACTGGACAAGGTCAATGTTGGGGGTGGAGTGACCCTCTGGCCAGCCATGGACAAGATGAGACTTACCCAAAGGGAGATAACTGAACTGGTCTTCTATTCAACTTCTCTGTTTTTTGGTGTCGTGATTTTATTCTTAAAGATGCATGGTATTACAGATTTGTTTAAGCAGTAATATGATAAGTTAGATTATTAATTACTATGCTTAATTTCTAATCATTGTTGTCAGTAGTAGTATCTAGCAGTCAGCAATACACACATACACACACACACACATACATGTATTTTCACCTAGACAGGATAGCATACATCATAACTTCTCATAAGACAAGTATGGAGCACTGGTTGTAACTGGAATTATTATCAGTCACTGATTTCTGATCACTGAACTATTCATTATTTATTCCCCATAGTAACCATGTCTGACAACCTATATTTTATATTAGCATATATGTGGTGGCATAGGATAACCAGTCACATGGTGAAAAGCTCAGGTTTTGATGGATTAAGATAAATCACATTCTACAGATCAGTGATATGCAATGCATGGGGGTGCGATGTCAGAGATTTTAGATGAATCTTGGCAAAATTAGTGCATAGTTTTTGGCATAATTTTGTTAATTAAGATTTTGACAGGTCACCCCCAAAAAACAAAGAACATGTTTTACTGACTGATTTCAACTAAAAAACATCTGCAGACATGAAAGTTAAGATGTTACAAAACTGTTTGTGGTGAATAAGAAAACTGATCTATTGATGCACTGGACTGCATTGATAGGCTGTAACTCAAAATTACACTGCGTGACGTCTGACTGGTTATCCTATGCCAGCACACATGTACGACTAAGAAATAATTATTCAAATTAGTAGCCTCAAACACAAGTCTTAATAATTTAAAATCCATTAATATCATGATAATTTACAATATATATTATTCTTAATGACATGAAGAATAGAAAAGCTTTTGTGTCTGGTTATTGTTTTGGTATATCAGGGTCACAATGTGATATCCACTGAGCTTGGTTTTGCAAAAGTAAATAAATAGGAGACAGAGTTTATACCCAAACTGTAAATAATATGTTATTAATGCCGTATTTTTTTTCTTGTTTTCAGAAATTTGATTTGCGATAATTTGTACAATTGAATATTGTCAGATATACATGTACCTGAATTACATGAGACATTTTAAAATTGTTTATGTTGATCACAATTATTACAGCAACAGGTTTTCAGGGAATACTTAGCTTTCAGAATTCTGAGCAGCAAATATATTAACTCTAAAATGTAATCAGTAAGAAATATTGGTATGTGAATTATAAGAGAAAGTTTAGAATTGTGTAACATTCTCTGAAACATGCATGGTGATTCATGACATGATAAAGAACAAAATCTTTTTTTTTTTTTAGGAATGCTTTTGTTTTCATTATTTATATCTTTATTTATGTTATTATTATTATTATTTATTTCTTCTGATTTCAGGATCTACTTTACAAATGCTGTCAGAATTCACACAGAAACTTAAAACATTTTGGTCAGAAAATCCAATTCAAATTTCAGGAAATTTTCAGGTTTTCTCCAAAACTTTGGTGTCTTGGCATTCATCCCACAGAGCGTTGCTGGTGAGGTTTCAAAAACAGCAGTTCTTTTAGTGAATAGTTTCCTAGAGTTTAGTGAATAGTTTCCTAATTTTTTAAGGGAGCTTTAGTGAATAAATTTAGTATTTAATGACAGCTCATAAAGTTTTCATTTTTTTTTCAGTATTCTACTTACAGTTATTATTATAATCATCAAATTATTGCTGGTAATATTATAATCATAGCTGCAATCAGTTACTATTATTATTATTATTGTTATTGTTATTGTTATCATTGTTGTTACTAATATTACTACTACTGCTGCTAATGCTTTTTTATTATTATTACTGGAATAGTACAATTCAGCTATCACTATTGCTACTGCTACTCCCACTAGTACCATAAATACTATTACTGCTACTAAGATTCCTGTTATTATTGTTGTTACTACTACTATTATTAAAATTATTATTATTATTATTATTATTATCATTATCATCATCATCATTAATATTATTATTATTATTATCATTATCATTATCATTATCATCATTATTATTATTATTATTATTATTATTATTATTATTATCATCACCATCATCATCATTACCACTACTGCCAGTACTAATATTATTGCTGTTGTAACTATTATTATTATTCAGGATGAAATCCATCATTCTTTTGATGTGTCTCATTGTTCCAGTCTCTATCAGATGTTTTTTGTCACTTATCTTTTCGGATTGGGAATTCTTGTCTACTATCTTGCAGATAACATGTTTTCAAAGAGTAGACTGTCACCGCGAAGAATCAGAATATGGTACATTGTGTTTTAACACCTACATAGTTATTAATTATATCACCTTTAAAACATCCATAAATTAAAAATATTATGATAAACTCAAATTATTGTTGTCATTTTTAGAAATTATATTTTAACTTTGTTTTAGTTGACTGCATTTTATTTTATTTTAATTTTATGTCAGTTTTTATTATTATATCATAATATGTTTTATTTTTATAATAATTTTATTTATAATATTATAAATTATTAATTTTTGTAAAAATAAAAATCTCTTCAATAACAAAGAGCTTAAATCTGTTAAAAAAAAAAAAATAATAATAATATTATTATATTTTTATTTTATTTGTTAACTTTTTATTATTATTTATTATTATTGTATTTATTTATTTTTTATTATGTTTTTTCAGGGTGTGCTTATTAACTGTGATAGGGACCTGGACAGTTCTGATGATTTATTTCTTAATATTAGCCTACAGGCTGGAAAATGCAGTGGAAGCTAATGTACAACAACTTTTTGAAATTTTGGTATGTTTATTTTCAAATAAATAAATAAATAAATAAATAAATAAGAAATAAGAAATTTATTTTAAATGAAAATGTCTTATAAAGGCAAGTTTTAATGAAAGAAAGATAACAATAACTTTAATTTATTAACTTACTCAAAAACTATAACTTTTAATATTATGTTATTTATTTTGAGATTCACTTGAAATTTAACTATTAATAAAATATAAAACTTTTCTAAAAATATAATAACTTTTAATAACTGAATTATCTAAAAAAAAAAAAGAAGAAAATTAAAAGACTGAACTTAGCTAAAAATATAATTTTTATTATCTGAATTAGGTAAAAACAAAATTAAAAATTAAAAGTCAGAACTTGGCTCAAAATATTATAACTTTTATTTATTAAATTAGCTAAATACAATAACTTTTATTTTTATTTTTATTATTTTCAGGCAGATTTAATAGGCTCTGATTACGACCTTCAGCAGTTCAACATGGTTCTCAAATACTGGCAAACTCGCTGTCTGCAGCCCACAGCCAGTGGCATCTTGGTTATCCTGGGGGTCCTGCCTGTGAGTAATGTGGCATACTACCTACAGTACTACAGCCTCCCTGTGATAACTGTCCTTGTCACACCCATCGTCAGACTTGTATCCGCCCTTTATCAGGTTTACGGAAACTCATCAAAACTTTAAAACACGTTTTGTGTTAAAAAAATATATACGTCATGATATTAAGAACAGAAATTATTTTGTGTGTGTGTGTGTGTGTGTGTGGTGTATCTGTGAGTATGTGTTTGAAAAAAACAACAAAAAAACCCCAAACAATTGTTGATTTCTTGATTATTTCCTAAATGTGTTTTCCAGATAGTTTAGTAAATAAACCTGTATGGTTTTCCAGATAAATGCTTGATCTGTTTTGAAAAATAACCACTTAAGCACAGGAAATTACATTAAAAGCACCTTTACGTGGATTATGCATGTTACTAAAAATGTTATTAAAATGTTATTTGTCTTGAGTAACCGAGAGCTCACTGACAATTGTGTTCAGATTTTTAAATCTGTCGAGATTTATGTGACAGATGCGAAATAAAGAGCATTAAATTCTATTTCATTAAGTTGAATGACCTGTTGGAGTGAGACTGTCAACACATTGTTTTGTGAAGTCAACATGGTATATTGTGGCTCTGACTGTTCTAAAGTGTATAAGTGTGTGTGGGGGGTCTATAGGTATGGGTATGGGTGGGTAGACAGTTATCAAACAACGCCTCCACAAAAAAGATAATAAAAGTGTGAATGATTAAAACTGTAAGTGTAATGTTTATAAATATTGGTGCTGGATTATAATAGATCTGATGTCTGAATTAATTATTATTATTATTATTATTACTGGAAGTACATTTAAAACATTTAAGAATATATTTAGCCTTTTTATAAATGTGTTAATGGTCAATACACATATACAGACACACACACACATGCTGGTATTTAAAATGTACATTCCATGTTTGGTTTATTTAATGTCATTCCTTTGTAAGTTATTATTATTATTTTTTTCAAACCTTTTCTTTAGCTAAATTTTGTCATGTTTATAGTGCTCAATTATTTTTATAGCAATAAAATTATTTTCAGAAACATTTCTTGGTGTGGCTTTTACTTAATTGTGTAATTTACCTGGCACAGAAAAACCCCCATCTAATACCAGATGATATGCTACAAATGTCAAGGACAAGGCAGAGCCTCTGGCTGTAAATCTTAATTCTAAGACTATTACAAAACTAAACAAAATTCAGACAGAATGAGTTCAGACAGGTATTACTGTATTGATCTATTTTAAATTTGCAGGAAATGGTTAAAATTGTTTTGTTTTGCAATATGGCCAAAGCAGTGTGATTTATTTTCTGTGATCCATAATAAGATAACAGATAATTCTTAAAAAAATAATCTTCAGAGGATATTCCCAGTGATTGTTTTTCTCTCCATTAGCAGAAAGAATTTTTTAAAAGAGCTTTCTTTAGTCAGTAATATAAATACCACAGCTTTTGATAATTTGTGGAGTTCAGCATGGAATGGACAGAAAAAAATGAATGAAGTTTGGTCATTTTTTATATTTTTATTTGTATACTTATGTGCGTCTTTATTATTATTATTATTACAGAGAAAGCAAGGATTAAAAAAAATATTAATAGTAATATTAAAACAATCTTTTCTTATATTTAATTAAATTTGTGAAATAACTGTTTATATATGATTTACACTGATTAACAATTAATTGCTAACATTACTTCGTTTCATTTAAATTAATTAATTTTATGAAATATTCATTTGGCATTTTTGAATTGTATCTGGGTAGCTTTTAATTACATTAATTTTTAGTTTCCTGTGTCTTTTCTAACACACACACACATACTTATATTAGTATTTTATTAATAACAGTAATAAAACAAAAATCAAAACCCAAGGTGGCATGCACTCATGACGTCAGATCGTTGAAAGATGTGTAACCCTAGCTTGATATATTCCAATAGTTTAATCAGACTTAGGTAAGATTTCTCATACTTTTGTATTTATATTAATATTAACTTACCGATCTGATAATATTTGGTGTCATTTAAAATGCTGATTAACTGAGTATCCTCTTCATACTGGTGACAAATACACGGTTCTTTATTCCTCAATATCATAATAATATATTCAACCGGCACCTGGTCTTGCACACACATTTACAGTGTTAGCCGAACTATACTTAAGTCAGTCGGATTCTCCAGTTTATGGTTTGGTTTATTAAGCTTTGACTGCGATAAATCCGTTGAATAACAGCAGGCGTTCTTATCGTTCTGGAAGACCAATGTTAATTTCGTGGCTTACATAAATGGTTCTGAAAGCTGTCACCATAACTAAGTAACTCATTATCAAAGTTGTTTTCACTGTCGGTCTTCGGCATTGTTACATCTTCGACATTATATTATTTAAAAAAAGAAAGAAAAATGTCTGCCATATACATATATATATATATATATTTTTTTTAATTTGTGTTTATTTCTTATATATATTAATATCAAAGTTCAGTTTTAAAAGAGGAATCAAAAGAAAATTCAGTTAATAATAATTTGGAAGAATCAGTTTTATATGTGATTTGTTTGAAGTACACTTTCAAACATATGTTTGTTCTGTGGATAAGTGAAACACACAGCATTATTTGTTTTGATTCGTACATAAAGCTTAGGGCTAGTTAAAAAAGAACGAAAGTCAGATGAGAAGAACAGAGATAATGAAAAACCAAAGAAAAAGGAGCTTTTATGAAGTAAACGTGACCCGAGTGATAGCTTTTTCTCCAGCTGGGATCAAACACGTTTAAGTCTTGCATCATCCACACCTTAGTCTTTGTTTCTGTTAACTGATTTAGTCTGAACAATAATCTGATATTCTTGACATTTGTCACCACTCCTTGTCAGTGTGAATAAATTTGCGTGAACAGTTAAACCTAATGACAGGAAGCAAATGTTTTACGGTCTGTGTGCAATATGCCTGCATACATAATTGCTTATCTATATGAACAATATGAATATATAATTAGTTATATAAATTAACAGGCAAATGTAAAAGAGAAGGAAATGACGCCATGTGTTGCAGCAGTAGCATATTATTTTCAGTTTTGGTTCATTTAGTTATTATTTTAATTGTTAATCGCGTGGTTAAAGTTTTTATCATCCTGTTGCTTAAAAATAATGGTGGGGGAAATAAGAGGAATAAAATCGAATATTATGATTATTATAAAATTAAATAAATAACAGAAAACAGGAGGACAACAACAACAAAAAGAAAAAAAAAAAAAAAAATATATATAAAAAGAGATAAAATAAAAATATGTTTTTTTAGTTATATTTAAAATTTCAGTATAGTACAGTGTGCTGATGTAAAATCACTGTTATTCTTTATAAGAAGATTTTTATATAAAATAACAAATAAATGAAAAGAGAAAACCGACTGACTAACCTTGTAAACTTTAATCTCTCTCTCTCTCTCTCTCTCTCTCTCTCTCTCTCTCTCTCACACACTACTCTAATCGTTCTCTCAAAAAAAAAAAAAAAAATTGGTTGACGTTAATGGCTTCCGTCACGAATGTGATCATTTACATTAAGACAAAAATTGCAATCATTTCCTATCAAGATCAGTCATTAATCTTCTCTTAAAAACAGATTTAAAAAAGGATTTTTTCCTCCTTTTATAAGGAAAACTATGTGACACATGCAAATATTCTAACAAGCCCAACAAAAATAAATAAATAAATAAATAAATAAATAAAAATAAAAATAAATACATTTGGAATTGGTAACTAGAATAATACGAATTTAAAACATTTTTATTTTTATCTTGCATCTGAAACTGTAATATAAGCTGCTGATATTTCCTGTATTGTCAGTAGGCACACGCACTGTACTGTACGTAAGTGCGTCAAGTAAATTTTCTCAAAAATCGATAAAACGTCACTAATAATCACGTTTTGCCGCAAAATAAACGTGGGTTCTGCTTGTACGTTGGAAAGCTGCGGGCATTGTCAGCAATCTCGATTGTTAACGCGACTAGAACTGTAGTACTTAAGAGGAAAGGAAAACAATTTTTACTTTGACAAATTTTGTAATGTATTTGGTTTTTTTTTTTTTTTGATATGGTAACAAAAATAAATTAATTTAAGATATAACCTATGTCTCGAAAATGAACATAACCTTAACTTTGAAAAAGGGGCAGACGACCGGGTATATAAAAACACCGAGAAAAACCGAAAATAAACCGTCAGCATACAACCCAGAACGAGCTTAGATAAATAAAAAAAATTATTTTTTGTTTGTTTGTTTGTTTGTTTATTTTTATTTTCCTAAACAAATATGAATTTTGAAAAGTTTTGTTTTCAGGTTACATATTTTGATAATCTCTATATAAATTACATTGCAGTTGCATTAGGTAAAAATTAATTAATGTAGTTAATTTCTTATAGTTTCTGCCAGAGGTTTTCTTTATCTTCTTCTTTGTTCAAAATGTGGAATAGGTTTGTGTTTCTCGAGAAATCAATTACAGATTCTTTTTAAATGTCATTTGAAATTAATTTTTAATGATAGACGTTTAGAATTATTTTTGTATTATCAATACCATTCAGTTTATATACTAAATCGTTTCAAATACCTTTTTAAGAATATTATGTTTTGTTTTGCAAATAATATTAACGTAAATAATTATTTTTAAAGAAATATATTACCTGAACGTGAATTAAAGCACACACACAGATATATATATATCTGTGTGTGTGCTTTAATTAGTTATATATATATATATATACACACACACACATACACACACACGCATATATATAAACATAAAAACAGAAATATAAATTCATAAAAACATATAAAATAAATGATTAAAATATAATATTAGATAGATAAATAAATAAAAACAAATATAAAAAAAAGTAATGTCCGACTGTCACGAGACTGGCATACGTGGCCACTGGACTGTCCAGATGCTTACATCACGAATGTCACGTTTAGGGGTCAGCCTGTGTGGTTCCAGGCACTATGTACAAACAGACAGACAGTTTGTTAGAAACAGATTAGAAAACGTTTCCCGGATACTGACACTGTGAGATGCAGATGCTACAAATAATGACACTTGTTACATTGGAGTTGGATATAAACTGGAACAGTGCTTTATTGATTATAAACATCTAAAAGAAAATGTACGATTAATGTAAAAATTAGTTTTAATAAACGAGTCTTTGAAACTGTTACTACTACTACTACTACTACTACTACAACCATTACTGCTTCTGCTACTGTATTTATTACAACGATAACTACTGCTAATAATAATTATTATTATTAATATCTCTGCAGCAATTACAACCATTACCAATACTGTTACTACTATAACAATAATAACAACAGTATGATGATGGTAATGATGATGATGATAATAATAGTAATAAGTAATAAGTAATAGTAATAAAAAAAAATAAAAAAAACAAACACACCGACACCTCCGTATTTTGTGTTGCTATTACTGTTGCTACAACCGCTACTATCATTACTACAACCACTACTACTATCACTACTACTACTACTACCACTACTACTACCACTACAACAATCACTACTAATGCTAAATATAACAGCGGCAAAATAAAAATAAAAATATAACAATATTAGTAAAACCTGCAGATAACATATTTCCGTATGTTACAATTTTTTAAAAAAAAAAAAAAAAAAAAAATTGAAAATATAAAAGAAATATAAACAACTATTGTTTAAGGTCAAAATGACCACAGTACTATTAGCACACCCTCACAACATATGCCAAATTTCCCATGATACACTTGAACTTTTGCTTCACATTTTTTTATATTTTGTTTTTATTTTATTTTATTTTTTATATATAGATAAACTGACCACATGATTCATTCACGGAATACAAACAACTAAGAAACACTCTTCACTGTTTCATTTCAAGTTCAGTTTTTTATGATAAAAGTGTACTTCATTTGGTGCAGAGTTTATAAATATAAAACATATTTTCTTTTAATGATATAACAATCTTTTCACAAAAAAAATTCTGTATGTATTTAGTTTTTTTTTTTTATTTGTTTGTGTGTTGTTAGTATAATAATAATAATAATAATAATAATAATAATAATAATAATATTATTATTATTATTATTATCATCATCATTATCATTATTATTATCATCAATGTTATTATTATAATCATCATTGTCATCATCATCATCGTTATTATTATTATTATTATTATTATTATTATTTATTATTATTATTATTAGTAGTAGTAGTAGTATTGTTACTAATATTACTAGCAGTACTGATGCAGTTGCTATTACTTTTACTACTACTACTGCTATTGCTGATGCTGATATTATTACTGGTAATACTATTAGTCTACTATCACTACTACTATAGCTACTGTTACAACTACTGCTACTACTATTAGCACCGCCAGTACTATTACTACTGGTATGACTGTAGCTGCTATTGGTGCTGTTATTATTATTATTATTATTATTATTATTATTATTATTATTATTATTATTATTATAAATAGATTTAATTTCTATTATCCTTTGTGATGTCACAAAATTGGTCAGTTCTAATATACAGGCATAAAACAACAACAGCAACAACAAAACAAAACAATAAAAATACAACATTTTAAATTTATCTGTATATTTTAGAATTTATTCACTTATTTTTTAAATAATAAAAAAGAAGAAAAGTAAGAATTATTTAGGAATTATCCTCCCAAACACGACAGCACGAACCACGATATTTGATAACAGAAAAGCTACATATATATTCATCCTGAATGACCAGTCATCCCTTTATTAAATAACACAAAGTGCAGTTCTTGCTCTCATACGATATATAATTTATTATCCGAATAACTATCTCTACTTAGGCATTGAGATGGCTTCAATTCAAACTCTAATAACATCCTTGAAAATGCACTCTTGTTTTACAATCGATCATTTTTCTGACATCGGCCCGTCTATCATAAAGAAACATCAATCGATTAAATAAATATCGTGTAAATTGATTGTCATAACGGTGACGATAGAACAAATATTGTATAAAGTTATTATCATAATGGTAACTGGCACATGAAAATATAGCAGCATCGGTAAAAGTAAGTCAATGCATCGCACTGCAAAAATAAAAACTTTACGATTAATTCCAGCATAACAACAACACGCCGAGGTTTAGTTGGTTCACTTGGGGATAGTTTATGTCAGTTATAATTATTATTGGTAGTACAAATAATGGTTAAAAATAGTACTTGCTAATACGTTCGTATCAGGTTATGTGGCTTCAAAGGTGATGTACGGTGTCAATGATTCGTGGAACGCTGAAAAAGAATATTTGTCTAGCAATATTTTATTCACTTATTTATTATGTGTTAAACATACGTTTCTTATGTTTTATTATGATTTGAAAGATGAAGTTCCGTATCGCAATTCAATGAGCCTACTTAAATCTGTAAATAGCAATGGATTGTTTTTTATTTTTTGTTTTTTTTGTATGCACCTACCGGTGGAAATTAAAACACACAACACCGCCTGTGATAAACTAAAAGGTCATTGAGCGAGAATGATAAACTAAATAAGAAAGACAATACAATTAGCTGTGTCTAGCCGCAGTGTGTTATTGTTATATATTTTGATATTTCAGTTTCTAATACCTTTAATTTCTGTGTACTGTTATTTCTTAATACCACCTGGAGTTAGTTAGCCATTTTTAAAACAGATTTCATTGAGTATGTCACCACATCTATTATTTTTAATAAATCGATGAAACACCTTTTTAAATGGAGCTACTTTCAGACAAATTATTTTAGCACTGCTGGAAGACGTAGGCAGCAAATATAGATCTTCTCTTTGAAAGGAAAATAAGAAAAAAAAATGGTTTGATTGTGTAGTCTGGTGTTAAGAAATCCGAATACTCTAGAACAGTGTTCAAGATTCTATTTACTTAATGCGGTTCAAGATCCGTGAAAAACAGAAAAGAGACATGATTGTTTTTTCTGTTGAATGGTAGAGTACAACTTGGAAAAAATAAAAAAAAAAAAAAAAAAAAAAAAGAAGAAGAAGAAAGAAAATATGACAATACTAATAAACCTAGCTTGGGTTTTTATTAACTCTTGTAACAAACCTCTGAGTCAAATGAAATTATAGAAACTAAAAATAGAATTAAAGCATCTTAGAATATTTTTAGTCAACCAGTTATTATCATCTATCATATTCGTTTCATGTACGCATACATATACACAGATCCATAGTACACACGCACAGACGCATACACGGACGGGCACAAAACTGTAATAAAGTGCCCCAAACAATCAGAATCAAAGTAAAAAGTTTAAAAAAAGAAAAGAAAGAAAAGGAATAATAGTAATAAAATAAATATATAATAAAAATAATTTGTAGCAATATATCGAACGTTTTACATACTCTTAAGAAAAATGTTAGTAATTTTCGTTTTACCTTATGGCGGTTGCATTTAAAATAGTTTTACGACTGGGAAGCTCATTTCAGTTCTGATAATAGTTTTAGGCTTCATAAATATATATATATTGTAATTAAGAACAAAAAAGGTAATAATAATAATAATAATAATAATAATAATAATAATAAAGAGAATAAAAGTAATAAATAATATACTATCCAACCAACCAATCAGAAAAACTGCAAAAACAACAGCAGCAGCAACAAAAGCAACAACAGCAGCAGCAACAACAACAACAACAACAAAAACAACAATGATAATAACAATAAAGTGAACTAATGCATATGCAGGTGAAAAGAAAAGACTTTCTAGACAGGATTAAAACAAATTTAAATACATTTAACATGGAACTTCAGCCTTCTTTTACCCCTTCATTTTAATCAACTGTTAATTTCCTGCCGATATAAATGGTCTCCAAATCCCAAGTTATGTATATATTAGCAACATCACAAGCAAACCCTACCTTACAAAAGAAAACAAAAATAAATCAATAAATAAAAGGAAATCGATTACAACAAATACATAAACAAATCCCCTAACAGCAAGATCCCCCATAATATAAACAAATTAAAATTATATACACAATAAAATAAAAACCACAGCCTCCAAAGAAAAAACAAAACAAACAAAAAACAAAACAAAACAAACAACAAAAACAAACATAACAAACAAAACACAAATAAAAATAGAAATAATATAAACTAAATGCAACTTCAAAAGATAATGATATATTTTTTACTGGAACTAATCGTATCATCGTATTGAAAACAGTAATTGAATTGGAAGCTACTATGTAATATTACTGGAAATAATTATTCAGAACTGTGTATGTTGTCTTTACCTAATGTCGGAATACACATTAGAAGAATTTATTTTATCAGAAAAAAAATAACTCCTAAGATTCAGTTGTTCGACAAAATGCGTATGAACACAAAACAACAATAACAACGACAACAACAACAATAAAATAATAATAATAATAATATTAATGTAGAATAATAATAACATCAATCCTGGCTACTGTAAAACCATTCCCATCTAGGTAGGAGGTTCTGTGCATCGACATTAATGCCTTGAAGAATTCTGACCAATCAGCTTCTTTCATACTTTGTCCTAAAACGTAGAACAAGATGGTTGCTTTACAATGACATTCAGAAAAAAAAAAAAAAAAAAAAAAAAGTCTAAGTAAGCCTATAAATAACTTATGTTTGCAGAAGAGTGATTCTGAGAATCGGCAAAAAAAATGAAATAAAGAAACTGTTGAAATTAAAATGTGAATATTTATTAGTAAAGATCCCTTATTAGATTAATATGTATAAAAAATAACAATAAAAAAAAAAAAATTATAATTAAAAAATAAATTAAAAATAGGAATGGGGATAAATAAATTAATAAATTAATGGTCAACTAATAAATTAGTATTTAGTCATAATAATGATAATGATAGTGATGATGATGGTAATGATAAATAAATAATAAATAAATAAATAAATAAATAAATAAATAAATCACAAAAAAATCAAAACCACCCCCAAAAAACGTTGGATGACGAAATTCGTCACCCATCTTAGCTATGTGACAGGAAGCACGCATGCCGGTTGAAGCGTTTGCAACATTACAGAAAAAAAAAATAACTATTCATCGATTTTTAGTTTCTTTCTGTTTCTTCGACGTCGGTTCGCAACAGGCGTATTGATTGGTCGAATGCCATGGAAACATACGACGTCATATATTCATTAGCTATAACCGAAGATCAACAGTAACAGAACCTTATTCAATCAGTAACGCGCGAAGAAGACGATTTGCCGTCTGGCTTAACCTTACGACCATCTCCAGCCATTTTTATTATCGTACGACAGAAGAATTTTCCGAACGTTTCTGAAGCTTATCGAAGAAGGTTAGTGATTTTTAGGTTTGAGTTATAATTAGGATCGTTTTCCTCCATTGTCTTTCAGAGAGAATCTTAATTAATCTGTTACATATGGCTATGAATGTTAATGTTTTCATATTTTATTATTCTTACATATACCTCATCGATCCGGTATGCTATGTTATATTACGCTTCAGTTAGAAATAGTGTTTCATGCGTTACAGTTTGCACAGAGGTATGTGGTTTCTGGTATTAGTATTTAAACAGGATATTTTATGGAATACAAAATGGTATTTTATTTTTATTTTTGATCTTGCTTTCACTTTTTGCCAATAATAATAATAATAATAATAATAATAATAATAATAATAATAATAATAATGTTGATGATGATGATGACATAATGATAATAGTAGCAGTAGTAGCAGTAGCGGTAATAGTAGTAATAGAAGTAGTAAAAGCAGTAGCAGTAGTGGTAGTAATAATAGTGGCAAACTGAGGTACATGATTGGAACTTTTTCTTTTTCTCAAAATACACAATAAGACCATGACCTTGGACAAAGCCGGATTTAAATGGACATAAAGATACACTGACCAGTCACTCGATTTTAGTTTTAGACAATAACCCTTCCCTAACTATGTTATACACCATGATTTCTTCCTCTTTTTTTTTTTTTTTTTGGGGGTGTTGATTTCAGTGGATAGTAGTCACGTATCACACGTCCTTTGTTTAAAGCAGTTGTCAATACTCCACTAATACGACAGATGAATACAGTACTTGATTAATTTCATTTACACCTGTTTAATATCGAATTCAAATTATCATTATCATATCGCATTTTACACTCATATATCATCATCATATACTTACAACATACTTTTCACGCTTGATCCCGCTGATGACGATAACAGAATGTGGTCACGTACACACTGTAAAATCTGTTTTGATTTGAGATCCTATATCTCCAGTCGAGTAATTAATTAACATAAAGCAAATTGCAACACTAGTAAAGTCATGTCTGTGACAAACGTGACACCAAACATTTGAAAGATTTCAAATCTTCACAAACATATGTCGGATATAAATTTATTGTTTAAAAAATTTAAATCAATGCTAAAGTATTATAAAGGCTTAATTAAGATATGGCAAAGGAATAACATCGTGGTTGACCGCAGGGAATATATTTTGGAAGTGCTGACAGCGAATTATAATGTTCAGGAAATAAATTTAATATTAAGACGATTTATAAGAATGTAGTATGCCATGATGTAGATGCTATACTTTTGAGTCCTAGCCTTGCTAGAGATACAGCTCTTTACTAAATCTTTAACTATTGCTCACTTGCAAAATATCTGAAGAAACCATATGGTCCTAATTATGAATATTAAACAAACAAACAAACAAACAAACAAACAAACAAACAAACAAACAAACAACAACAACAACACTTACCAACTTATTTAGCATCGTCTTTGCACATATTTCGGTATTTATTTTAAGAAATTTAACCTAACATATGGTAGATACACATCTTGAATACTTATACTCAAGTCATTGTGATTACGTCACGCTCATAGAAGAAAACCAGTTCCGTTACCTTGATGAATATGTAAATAACGTTAAATACATATTTACGTCACCACTGATGTCATAGTACTATATAAAACTGGATACATTGCTAAAAGTAAATGTTACAGAAATATACAAATATGCACATATGCAAGTATATTTATATAAATGCACATTAAAAGGAAATCAATAAATGAAAAATAAATAAAATAAATATTATTTTTTTAAATAATAAAGTTGTAGTGGCTATAATACCATAGCATAAATTAGCAAGCGTCTTTCGCATATCAAACCTGTGTCTTGATGAATAGATCAATTATTCTTTCATTCAAAAAATAAAAAAATAATAATAATAATAATAATAATAATAATAATAATAATAATAATAATAAAATAAATAAATAAATAAATAAAAATAAATGAATAATAAAATAATAATAAAAAAAAAATAAAAGACTATAACAAAAACAAAAACAAAAGCTAGTACCATCCCAAAACGAAAAATAACTATTAATAACATATGAACATCAATATCCATTAGTGCACGAATACAGCACAAAACACCCCCACAAACAAACAGACGAAACAAATCGATTTACTGAAATAGAAATCTATTTATTGTTTAGATTCATTTAGTAATTAATTTCATTTACTGCTGTACAACACGTTCTATTTAATTATTTAAAACAAGCATCAAATAAAACAAAATGATCTGTTTCACATTCAGTCTTTCCTTAGCAATTATTTATTAATGAGGAAAGATGACATGAATAATACCATGGCTGATCAGTTTGCTTCACGCAAAATAAGAAAAGAAATTATTAGTACAGACAGTGTAGTCACTTTAGTTATATAATAATGTAAACTATTTATTTAACTGAATGTTAGCGTCTTTGCCTACCTAAATATATAAATATGCATGCAATTCATACCTCTCACGCAGTAATAGTGAAAAAGAAATTTCAGAATTAATTTCTGTTTTCTAACATATTTGATTACCATACATATTAATTATTTATTCAACTGAAATAAAACAATCAGCTTATATATCTTAATGCTAACTAAAGCCTTTATATTCATAAATTATACTATATCTGTTAATCAGCCAACATTGCAGACTAGCACAAACACACACACACACACGCACAGACAGACAAACGCGCGCGCGCGCGCTCTCTCACGCATGCACACACACACGTGCGCCGACAGTTACTCCCCACGAACCAAACATACACAGCGACAGACGATACAGACAAGATACAGACAAACAACATATGTGCTAAAACAATTTAATCGCTCAATATGTTGCCGTCTAGTGAAAATCGAATCACGGGACCAGCAGGCGACGCAAAAAGCTAGTCCATCGCGGTTTGCAGTTAATCAAATCAAACTGAAAAATCATAGCAGCAGGTGAGCTTCGGTCACGTTCGCACACCATCTTTCTCAGTTCTCCTCTACAACATCCTCCACAGCACCAGAGGTCATTGGAGACGTGAACAGCCTACTCGTAAACTAATGGCTTGATTTACTGCCGATGTAGTTTCAATCCCCATCGCTGACTTTGTGGAATTTTTTTTTTTTTTTTTAGTCGTTAATGACTCTCGCAGAGATTTCCGTGATTTAGTTAGTATTCAGTATATGACAAAATGTATATTAATTATGGTTTTGAGAATTAAGCAGAAATGTTGTACATTTTCGTAGAGAAATTACTTTGTAGTTCCCCATATCTGTAGATGGTGTTATAACATTAGTTTATATTAAGTAATGTAAACAACAATAATAATAATAGTAATAATAAATTAAATGAATTTTATATCTCATTCTTCGTTTTATTTACTTATGTTTTAGTGTTATTGGCATGATAGTAAAAATATTATAATGTGACACAACTGGCTTCGAAATCAAATGTTTTCAGCACATTTTCTGAATGGATGCATATTTATTTATTTATTTATTTATTTATTTATTTATTATTATTATTATTATTATTATTATTATTATTATTATTATTATTTATTTATTTATTTATTTATTTATTTTTTTTTTTTTTTTTTTTTTAGAACTTATTCGTAGAGAAGCTCTAGAAAGATTCGATCCTGCGTTCTATTACTTTTGGACCTTCGCTCCAATCACTTAGCTACAATCATAATTCACATTTGTCCTATGTCTAGTTTTGATTCGGCACTATGTAACAAAACTGAAATTTTGAATTTAAATCGTATATCGAATATTTTTATGTCGTTCAATGCAGTTTTTAATAGTGCACGCGTAAAAGTTAACATTAATGTGTAGTTACTTTGCAAGGTCGTTACCTGCGGAGGTCATCAAAGGACGGTGACACAGGTGTGCTGTGGAGATACCAATTGTTAAATATTCCGTAGACTAAAATTTGAGATATATTCATAATTATTCAAAATTCAGTAACGTAGAAAGATAAATGATACTATATTATCTGCTTAACTGTATGCTTTTAAAAACAGTTTCCTTTATATAACAGCAACAACAACAACAACAATAATAACAAAAACAAAAACAAAAACAACAATAATAATAATAATAGTAATAATAATAATGATGATGATAATGATAATGACGATGTAGAATGAAAGAATATATAACAATTAAAAGTATTTAAATTAAAACGTATTTAATTAAAACAGATATATGAAATCAGAGTGTGTAACCTATATTGCCAATGCAATCTGTTACACTAGTTTTTTATTGTGGTTGAAAACTTGAATACTTAATTAAGATAAATGGATAATAATGGTATATATCATTTTAGAAATATATTTGATAACGTATTGTATTTAACTATGATGAAATAAATACCCGAGCAAAAAGCAAATAATGTAAAAATATGAATAACAAATGTTCATATGTATATAAATAGATAGATAAATAAATGTGTGTGTGTTCTTCATTATTTATCTATTTATATACACATGAATATTTATTATTCATTTTTTTGCCTAGCAATAAAATGACTGAAGCGTAGATTATTATGAACAATTCACGAACGCTCAAATAGATGCACAAACACACTCATACACCTACGTGTACACTAGAATTATAAATAAATAAATAAATAAATAAATAAATAAAAATAAAAAAAAAAAAAAAAAAAAAAAAAACAATACCATTGTATAATTCTCAGAGTCAATATAAATGTCTACACTATATTATCTTTTCATTTCACCTTAGTCAAAAATATCTCCTTCAGTTTAATTTTTACACTGCAACTCGAAAGCACTCTCATCAGAGCGAAAGCCTGGCTCTTGTTAGTCTGAAATGTCAATATTTTCCACATTTTCAGTTAACACAAAACGACGTTAGACCCAACCGAAGTATCATGGTCATTTTATTCGCGCGCTTTGTCAGTTGTCGTCTGACATGAGAAATGAGTAAATTAGAACTACTTTTTGTGTGTGTCGTCTGCTGAACCGTAGGTTGGAAAATCGATCGATTTCCACAAGCACAAAATAACTGCACTGTTTGCATGGTAGTGGGGAACGGTTAAGGGTAAGGAAATTTATTGTAATTGTTTAGTGCTTATTTGTACAAAAGAAGGGGAAAAAAAATATTTATGATTGTTTAATTTGCTTTGCAAACATCGTTAAGATGAATTAAGGTCTTTTTTTCTTTATTTTTCAAGTTGTTTTTTGCGGGAACAGAAAATGGCGGCAAGTGAAAACACTAGCAGCAGCAATAATAATAATAATAATAATAATAATAATAATAATAATAATAATAATAATAATAATAATAATAACTGTTGCAGAGACGACGATGATAAGAAAATAAAAAGGTAAAAAATAATATATATATATATATACGTGTGTATCTATGTATGTTTGTAGATATAAAGGCATACTGTAGATGTATACATGTGTTTATATGTGTGTGTATATCAGCACATTTGATTTTGTTGCTGCAACATCTGATAAATGTAATAAAAGATAATACATACTGCAACCCATAATGTTATTTTAAATGTAATAGGGATGGATATTCATGTATATACTTAAAACGTATTTAAGTCAAAAACGATCTGTATCAAATTAATAAAAATTCAAAAACTTGTTTTCTGGATGCTAAATAAGTTGCCGTTATAAGGTAGCAGCTGTTGAAGTTTGTTATTGTTGTTATTAAAATAAATATATTTACATTGTGTGTTTTTTAGTAAACAGGTAAAATTTTAATTTAATTGTTCTCATATTAAATACTATTTTACTGAATTAATAAAAAAAAAAATATTCAAATAAGGTGAATAACAATAATTTATAAATATTTATGCTAATAAAGTAGCTAGTAAATAAATAAACACATTTTTATTATATATATATATAAACAATAAAAAAAAAAAAAAAAAAAAAAACCTTACCACAGTATATATATATAATAAATAAATAAATAATAAAAATAAAAAATAAATAAATAAAATAAGACTGAGTATTCTAAATATTAAAAACAGTTTGGTCATTTGAATTTATTTAAAGACACGGTACTGAAAGCCTACATGTCTGATAAGATCTTTTACGCGGCTTAACTGGAACATCCCCGCATTAGAAGACCATTATCTAGTGAACTACGTCTAACAAATAATGGAGCTAGCTCTCTTAGCTAAAAAAAAAAAATCAATATCTAAGAACACTGAGACTTTATAATCTACTAGTGCTTTCCGGAACTGTGAATATATTCACAGTCCAGTCGTAAAGAGAATTATTATCTTAGGGAGAAGTGTCTTTCAGACTTTCGTGAAATTCCGGAAACTTATTCGCACTTTTTCGTTGTAGTCTTCGTGGAATTATCGAGTTGGTACGTTTTCTTTTTTAAATTATCGAATGATTCATTGTTACTTGTACTTACAGATGAATATTAACAATATATACGTTTTTTAGCTGTATATTATATTCATTACTTGAGACATCGCGATTTTTATTTTATTTTTCGAGTTTGAGCATTTTAACATTTTGTTAACAGCTGATAATTTTTTCCTTGTTGCTGTATTTTTTTGTTAGTCTTTTCTTCAGTATTTCTTTTGTTTAATCATTTCACCTCTCTCTCTCTCTCTCTCTCTCTCTCTCTCTCTCTCTCTCTCTCTCTCTCTCTCTCTCTCTCTCTCTCTCTCGATGTCATTATTTCTGTTTCTTCATTTTCTATTTAGCACAACCGTCAGGGTTAAGCTCACAAAACTAAAGACTAAGTGACACGAATATCTTTTTTCTGGCGCTATTTCATCTAAGGCATTATTCGTGTGATTGTCACTGGGAATCAGTTTATCATCAGTAACATCAAAGAGTCTTCCAAGTCTTGGATCAATACTTTCTTATCATCGCTTGTATTCAACAGATCATGTGAATAATTGCCTGACATACATCACCATAATTACACATAAACATACGCTTATTAATTTCACTAACGTATTCCTTTGTGAGAACTGAGAAGATAGCCGAAGCCTGGGACATTTAAATAAGTCACGTAGTCAACCTTCTGAACAACAGAAGGCAGCTGAGGATCGATTTAAAAATGCACTCTCTCTCTAAGCCACGCGTGGGCTATTTCCCGTTCTAAACAAATCCACACTCATGGATCAAACATTCTGGCATGTGCTATCTTACCTATAAGAAATTCTATATGAAACTTACTGACTATGAGCGCTCCAATGTGCCGCTGCATTGGAATTCCTTTGTTAAATCATAATTATACGAAATCTGTTTGCTCCACACCAGAGTAAAACTAACCGTTACAATTAACACATACTGAGGTGTTTCTCATGTATGTTGTTAATTTTTCCTTGCAAAAGATGCAGTTAATCGATAAGCTAATCTTGAAGTAACAGAAGAAGAGAATATCACAATGGCTGACACCTAATTACCGTTGATATTACTAAAATGACATACA
Organism: Chrysomallon squamiferum; assembly: GCA_012295275.1. NCBI lineage: Eukaryota > Metazoa > Mollusca > Gastropoda > Neomphalida > Peltospiridae > Chrysomallon > Chrysomallon squamiferum. The sequence continues at coordinate 19,164,390 of CM022669.1, forward strand.
GGAGAAACTGTGTTTTTGTAGGACAGTTGCAAGACGTAAGATAGTGTTACTAGGTTGTTTGTTTCTTGCCTAGTTGTACAGATTTATAAATTTTCGTTAGCGCAAGAATACATTAAATAATAAATTAAATAACAAACTGTAATATAGAAAAGTAAGACTACAACAACAACAATGATGAAAATGATGTTGATGATAATAGTAGTAGTAGTAGTAGTAGTAATATTAATAATAATAGTAACCACAAAAAGATAAGAAAAGAAAAATCCAAACAACAGCAACAAAATAATAATAATAATAATAATAATAATAATAATAATAATAATAATAATAAAAGCCTAGAAAATCCAACGAATTTAAACCGCAGACTATCTCATAAAACAAATAATATACAAATATAACAAATATATTTGGTACTGTAAAATGTCTCCAATATAACAGTTTAGTTTATGCTAAGGACAGCTCCTTTTTCCAAACCGGTTTCATCCCGATTATTGATCTGAAAAATAAAAATTTAAAGCATTACACATGACCCTATAGATTTAACAATACAGTACATGTGACCTAAATCTGTCATTTTAACGTAAGTATGGCAGCTGGTGATAATTTCATTCCCTAACTGGAAGTATAATATTTCAACACGCAGAATTTAATTACATATTATTATTTATAATCAGACTATTTTATTATTATTATTATTTATTATTATTATTATTATTATTATTTTTTTTTTTTGACACTTGGAAATCAATCGCGGTTTCGTTAATTCAACGCATAACGAATTAAGACATTAATTAATATTTAGAAATAAAATGTAAAAGAAAAAAGGTGGGGAGAGGGGGAATGTAAAAGAAGTGTAAAATCAATTTTGTTTTTCCTATGAAAAATCCAAAAGATTAAACCAGTGTTAAAATATCGAGGCAGTAATATCTGAACGACTATCCTAATAAACGCAGATTCAAAAAAAAAAAAGAAACCTGATAGACATAATCTTTATTCCACGCCACTTCACCCGATACGTCCAATTTTTTAACAGGTTTTCACACCTGATTTAACAGTATGCACAGGTTTCATTACACTAAAATGTCGTTACTTTCCTTGACACTGAAAGTCTACACATCAAATCAGGTTTTTCTCTATAATCGCTAATGGAAACGAAATCCCAGTTTTACAAGCCCCTTGGGTAAGGCAGGAAAGAGTGACGTGTACTCCAAGCCGCATCACAAATCATGACAAAGAATTTGACAAAGTAGACTCGAAATATATTCAAAGTTACTGATACTGTTCACAGATCGATAGTTAAAACAGGTTTGTCAAAAACATCACGTTTAATACGACGCGTTAATGCATTGATGGCTGATGATGTGTTAAGATATAAAAATGTCTTTTCACAGACGGTACGTTGAAAATCGTTATTAATGCTTTATACATCAAACGTAACATTTTTTATTTTTCGTTACCGAGTTAGAAAATCAGGACGTGCAATATCTGATGTGAATCAATAATCACAAAATTGCGATAGCGTTATTGTTTTCTGGTTATCAATTAATTAAGTGTATTTTTTTTTTTAAATAATAATATTATTCCTTCAGCGTGTAAGATCGATGAACTGAATTATGTAATTATTTTTGTCTTTTCTCGGAGATATTATCAGCTCTGTAATTCACTCTGTAATCAATGTTATAGTAAAATAAATACATCTAGATCGTGTCGAATAAAACTAATATGGTGGGACTAGCCAGTACAACAACAGTAACAACATCATCGTCATCGTCATCGTCATCGTCATCATTATCATTATCATTATAATTATTATTATTATTATTGTTATTATTATTATTATTAATATTACTATTATTATTATTATATTTTATTTTTTTATTAATTTTATAAGTAGTAATAGTAGTATTAAAATTTAGCAGTAGCAATAGCAATAGTAACAGTAACAGCAGCAATCATAGTAAAAGTAATAGTAGCAGAGTAATAGGAGAGATAGTAGTAACAGTAATAGAAATAATAGAAAGAGTAGTATAGTAATAGCAGACGTAATGGTAGTAATACTGATAGTGGTTGTATTTGAGATAAAAGAATGAACAGAACTACTATTACTACTACTACTACTAACAACAGTAATATAAATAGCAGCACTAACAATTACTACTGCTGACACAGAAGATAAAAATATTTGTATATAAAAAAATATATATATATTTATTCCGTTTATTTTTATATTTTATTTATTTATTTATTTATTATTTATTATTATTATCATTATTTTTTTTTTAAAGCAAATTAATTATGTTCCATTTCAGATTTAGCTAATAAAAAAAAAAAATAAAAAAAGAAATAGAAAATAAAATAAAAAAGGCCAATATCATACTTAAAATTATTCACGACAGCCGAAACTGTTCAAATAAACCCGCAGAGTTTGATGACAGACTAGATTTTAGATCTCATTTTTTTAATTTGCGGTTTTATTTCAGGAGAGCAATGCTGTCGCTGTTGGTGGTGCTTTGGGGAGTTGCGTCTGTGTGTCTGTCAGCGCCCACGTCCTCCAGCGATGTTTCCAAAGTCGATCTCCTGATGCCGGGCGTGCAGCCGCAAGTTGTGAGTGTTTTTTGTTTTGTTTTGTTTTTTAACGAAAGTGTTACACGTTGTATTCGACACCATTCCAGATGGGGCAGTCATATACACACAATGAAGCAGCAAAGAAACGCAAATTCTTCCGAGTGACCTGTCCTATATATATATTTAAAATGTTACATATCTCAGATACAGTCAGTAAGTAGTGCAGTACATAGTGAAAACAGACTATTAAATACTTATAAATGAATCTAGCAAAACAAAACACCAAGCCGCCCACACAAAAAAAAAAAAAAAATAAAAAATAAAAAATAACAACAAATACCCCCTCGGGAAAAAAATCAATAAATAAAATAAAAAAAGTCCCGTATAAACAAATAAACTGAAAACCCATAAAAACAAAACAAAAGCAATAACAACAATAAATCAAATAAAAAAAATCATTAAAAAAATCACATAAACAATAAGAAACCACAAAAAACAACAAACAAACAATAACAACAACAACAAATTAACAAAAATGAAATGAAGAAGAGAATTCCACTAAAAATGTGATGATATTAAATACATATTACACACCTTTGTACCTACCCACCTGTCTACTACCTACGTAAATTTAATTGTTTTTCCTTCTGCTTTTAGCCGGATACATATCTATGCCACAAACTGAAAATGAATTCATCGGACTCATATATCAGTAAGCAAATTATTTATATCATGCAAATAATTCTGATGCAAAGAGACACCTTTTATTTGTACTGGGTGTTTGTGTATGAAACTCTAATCCTGAAGTTTTGGCGTGTCTTGAAATATTGCAATTCATAACAACAAAGATGAATTTTTAATAGTCTTATAAAAGGAAAAGAAAAGAGTATTTTCGATTTAAGTTTATTTAATTATAAATGAATTTTTGTTATTTAAATATGATTAAATTTATCTAAAAAATAAAAATAAAATAGATAAATAAATAAATAAAACTTAAAGAATAAAAATAAATAAGTAAGTAAGTAAATAAATAAATAAACAAACATTACTGGAGTTATTTGCTCCATATAAGAGTTTCTGTTTATCGTAAGGTCGGAAAGAGTTACAAACTGACTGACAGAACGTATGACTATTCTTAATCTACGTGTGAAGTTTAATATTTAATTTTTCTATTTAAACAGTTGAGTTTGTCCCAAATGCCGACATGAACATTGCTCACCATATGTTGCTGTACGGTTGTTTAGAACCAGGCTCCAACAAAAATGTCTGGTAAGTTAAAAATTAATGTGTGTGTGTGTTGTTAGGTAAATATACATAACTATATATACACCGATAATGAGAGAGAGAGAGAGAGAGAGAGAGAGAGAGAGAGAGAGAGAGAGAGAGAGAGAGAGAGAGAGAGAGAGAGAGAGAGAGAGAGAGAGAGAGAGAGATGCTAACGAATTAAGTAACGTATGCTTTAAAGTATTTGCTAAAGCATGGATCATCATTCTTATAATCAAAATATCTAATCAATACATTGTAATATATCATATTATCTTGATACCAACAAATACATGCAGATTAATTATCGATGTAATTAATATTAACATTTAGCAATTAAGATGAAGTAAAACATACGAATCATTCATTTAATAAAATTTTAATCATGTTTTCATGGAAACGTTTTCAACTCATTATTCATTATTATTATTATTATTATTTATTTATTTAATTATTTATTTATTTTTATTTATTTTTATTTTTATTTTTATTTCTTATTTTGTTTATCAACTGCTTATTCTTATTCTAATTAATTTTCACAGGAACTGCGGGGAGATGGCCGCGCCACAGCCCAAGTTCGACAGCGCCCCAGTCTGCAGATCCGGACCCAAAATAATATATGCATGGGCCATGGATGCCCCCAAACTGACCCTGCCAAAAGGTACGTTTCAGTTTAGGCGTAAATAAATAACTGACAGACGTAAGGAACTAACTTTGACGAGCTGTATTTGATACTGGTGGATTACATTTATTTGCATTAATTAAATCATAGAGTAACTAAATTTATGCACATATTACCGCTTCATAGAACATTATTGTACGCAGCCTGTTTGTTGTTGTTGTTGTTATTATTATTATTATTATTATTAATGTCTAATATCAGTATTAACGGAGATGTTAATTAACCATCCTTTGTCACACTGTATCAGATAAACCAGAACTGAAATTTACGTATATAATACACACATATATATATATATATATATATCAAACAACGTTAGCATATTTACTTTAACAGATTATTATAGACTTCGTTATACATAATAACCTGTCTTCAATAATTTAAATATAAATCATTCTGGAAATCTACTAATCCTTTTCGTCGTTTTTCTTATTCTTCTGGGAGGCTGGGCACGTTACGTTCTGACTCAGTTTATAGATTTCAGTCACCCCCCGAAAGCCAGTCGCATCTGTTATGATTACAGCGAGACGGTGTTAAATGACAAATTTGAAATTAGCTCGGAAAACACGGTATCGGGTAATTTGTCGGCCCGCTTATTAAACCGAGCACGTTTTCCGACAGACCGAACAGCGCTGACCCAAACTCACGTCTGGGGAGAATTCAAGAGTTTGGTACGACTTTCACGTGTGTGAGCAGTCAATCAATATTTGGACACTTCTGATGCAGTGTCGCTTGGTGCCGGGAGCGCTCACGGGGGCCTACTTTTATTGTCTGTCGTGACCGCGTTTCCATGACAACCAATTAGCGTAGGCGTTGCTCACTGAGTTAATTCGCGTTTTATCGACATACGAAGAAAAACGTAACTGTATTACAGACCAGATCTAGGACGATTTTTTAATTTTATTTTTTAATCTTTGCGTTTAACATAAATAGCCCACCAGCAACACAATAGGAAAAAGCAGTATACGAACAAGCAAAGGTTAATGATCGACGAAGACAATGCAAATTTAATTAATTAAATATTGTAATAATAAATCTAAAATTGACAACAGATAGGTCGCACAATAAGGTCAGACGCATATACATTTACTGTGGCAATAACAACAACAACAACAACAATAATAATAATAATAATAATAATAATAATAATAACATTAATAATAATAATAATAATAATAATAATAATAATAATTATTATTATTATTATTATTATTATTATTATTATTATTATTATTAATATTTTTACTTTATCAGTCAGCAGTCACGTGATTGTTTAATTTATATTTCAGATGTTGCTTTCAAAGTAGGAGGCATGACAGGCATCAACTACCTTGTCCTTCAAGTCCACTACAAAAACGTAACCAAGTTCCTCAGTAAGTTTGTGTTTATTTTCTACCTATTCATTTGTTATGTAGTGTTATAGCCTTAGATGTACCGATCAAACTATACATTACAAGACAATAATTTTAGTAAATGTTTTCTTAATTTTTGTAGCCTGTTAGATTATTAAAAATATCGAGTATGTTCGTTCGCGTCTGTGAGTATGTGATTGATAACTGACATCACTGAGTCTTCTTATTGCTTTATCTTCATCACAGTCATGATAATCATCATTATCATCATTGTGAATAGTATTCGAGTTAATAATCATGTAATTAGTTTAAAAAAACCTGATAAAAATCACCCATAAATTGCGTAGATATGTAATCTGAGTTGGGTTTATTGACATTTTGTTTAATTTACATATTTTTTTTTATTTATTTATTTATTTATTTATTTATTTATTTATTACAAATTTATTATCTTTTCACAGAGGGAGGAATCGATAAATCTGGTATCACCATCGTCTCAACCAAAAAACCGTGAGTACAGATCATTTCTTTGATTTAATTTAATTTCTGTCATTACCCGTTTTATCATTATAAAATATATTTCATTTCAATAACTTTCCCTTAAACGGGCTTGATTAATATTAAAACTACTGACCCACACGCAATAAATAAAAATATATAGACACGAAATAAAAGAAATACGTGGTTTAAACAGGCGATGTTTCAAATGAGATGTTTTTGTTCTTGTTTAAACGATGTTATCTTCTTTTACAGTCAGCCAAAATCAGCAGGAGTTTATCTGATGGGCACTGACGGATCAATTCCTGCTCACTCCGTGGGTAAGTGGAATAACTTTATTGTTTTATCTGTGTTTTTATTTATTTGTTTGTTTGTTTGTATATTTATTTCAACATGTAAATGGATGTATTTTTAAAAATTTTATATTTTGTTTAAATTTTTTTTTATGTAAATGTTGTTAACAACCATTAATCACAACACTTTTTGGATGTTATGTGAAATATACACTTTATGTCTTTTCATGTGTATCAATAGATAATGAAATAAAAGAGTTTAGCAAATTTATGTTTTTTAAAGAACCTTTTTTTTTATGTATTCATAAGTCTGAAACATTTTTTCCTCAAGGTCATTTATTATTCTGCTTATCCTTATCCTTAATGTTTCTCTCTGTCATGTTTGCTTTCCCTCATTCATTCTTTTTCTAATCTCTGTTTCTATCTTAATAACTTGTTTGTTTTATCTGTCAGGCTATTTCTGTATATCTGTCTTTTTATGTGTGTGTTTTGTTATTTTTTAATTAGGTATTTTTCCGAAGTTAATCTTAATACATTTTTATCTCTTTTATTATTCTTAATCAGCTAATTTGTCTGTCTGCCTCTCTCTCTCTCTCTCTCTCTCTCTCTCTATCTGTATGTTTGTCTGTCTGTCTTTCTATTTAATGCCTGTGTTTTATTTTCAGTGTACATGGAAACCGCCTGCGCCTTCCCGGGGGGCAATCTGGTTATCCACCCATTCGCTTACAGGACACACGCCCACACTCTTGGTCAGTATTATGTTCACTAGAATATTTTTATTTCACGTTTATCACCGTGTTATCTCTAATAGCACAATAAATGAACTATTGTTGCTATACGTAAATCTTGTAGACAGAATTTCTGACATTTGTTAGCTGCATTAATTGATATATTGTCGATTACCAATCCTTTGCTACATTAACTGCAAGTCTTTGCGACTTTGTAAAAGCCAGGAATAAATAAATGTGTAGCATCTCATCATAAAATTATATCGATTTTCCTTTTTTTCAAAAAATTATTTTATTATTTTTTTGTTGCTTTGTTTGTTAGAGCAACCCTAAAAGAAAAAAGAGTGGAAATAAATATTTTTTATCGATATAGTGAATTAATATTTAATTATAAAATACGGATGCTGAACGAGTTTCGTCTTTTTTTCTTTGGTGTTAGTAAATACGTCGTATCTTGCGGATCTGAAATACAATTCAGACGTGACGCGTTAATTCTCACAATAATCTTCTTTTGTCTGTAACAACATAAAGAAGCACGGAAGACAAGATAAACGCTCATTTATATACATTAATATTGGAAATACAAAGGTGCCTTGTAACATTTCTAATTTAATATTACAAAATAAACGTTAATTTATCAATGCTTTTCTGAAAGAAAATGTTTTTACACTAATAATACCAGAGACAAAACCAAAGGAATGACTCAACAATATTTTAAAAGATTTTTTTTTTTTTTTTTTTTTGTGTCCACGAATTACGTAAACCGTTGAAGTTTTAGTCGAATGCTTCTAAATCAGTCATTATTCTTTTCCATCATTATCTTTTTTTTTCTTTTTTTTTAATCTTAATAAATCGATTTATCGCAGGAAATCTGAGTGTATTATTAATTTACTTTATAAGATATCGATCAAAACAGTCCTGGTTTAGAATCTTTCTCTTTTTTTTCTTTATAAAAAACCCCCAACAAAACCTGAACTCCTGCGTGTTCTGTTAGATTAGAGAAATTTTTGTTAGTGAAACGATTTTTATATTGTTATTGAAAGTATTTTTATTTTTATTATCACTTTGTCAAATTTTTTTATACATCGACATATAAATGAAAAAAGTTAAAAGATCTGTTAGAAAATACTCATTAGATTTTTTACTTTATTATTATTATTATTATTATTAATATTTTCTTTTTTTTGGCTTACAGGCCGCGTGAATGCTGGATACCGCATCCGAAATGGAAAATGGACTGAAATCGGAAGACAGGACCCACGTGAACCAGAGGTAGACTGAAAACTAGTCACATGACCGTTTTAGCTCAATATTAACACAGAAACAGTAGTAATACATAATAAAAACCGACCACATGTCTTGATTTCAGTTAACCATTAAAGTTATCATAAACAATAAAAATCAAATGATATTATGGTACAGTTCTGAATTTATAACAATGAAATAAATATATTTATATATATATGACGAAAATACTGATAAGAAGATAATCGGTCATAAATTCATGCGTATTGTAGTTATTATTATTATACGAATAACACTTATTCTTACTATGATGATGATGATTCTTACTATGATTATGATTATTATTATTATTATTATTATTATTCAGATGTTCTACAACGCAACCACGCCCAACCTGTCCGTGAAGAAAGGTGACATTCTGGTAAGTAATGGCAAAATGAAATTTACTTTCATCTTTTTACTTTCTCTTTCCTTTCAATTTACGCTCAGAGAATATAAAAAGACCTGATCCAAAATTCTGACTGTAAAAATGTTTATCCAGTTCCAAACACTGCCCCAAATTAGGTTTTTTTCAAAATTCATTATGCATACTTACCAGTTTAGTGGAAGGTGTTTATAGAAAAGGATCATAGATCATGATACGGCTACAGAGGGTGTTTTTTTAATTTTTATATCATAATCATATTGTTAAAATAAAAATTTTCAAATTTAAATTCACTCGTTTTTGATCAAGTGTGTCTGCTTGTCTGCCGTGCATGTGTGGTCATAACCACGACCTCAGCAACGTCAACAACGACAAGAGTACATTTTATAGTTGTTTTCTTTTGCAGGCCGCTCGATGTACAATGGAGAACACACACGACCACGTGGTTCGTATTGGGTGAGTGTTACTAGTTTTACTTTCTGTTTTATGTTTCGTCATATTTATTTCAAGTATACTAAATCATGTCTTTAAATTTATCTTTGATAATTTAGCATAAAGGTTTAATTTTGTATTTTTATTTATTTATTTATTTATTTATTTATTTATTTATTTATTTATTTATTTATTTATTTATTTATTTATTTATTTATTTATTTATTATATTTATTTATTTATTATAGTTGCCTATTTTTTTTTTTATTTTTTTTTTTCTTCTTTCTGATTATATTTTAATTTCACGTTGTTAATCCATTTTTTTTATATATTAATCTACGTTTCCATTATTTAAATACTTTTTATTGACTTACTTTCCTTGTTAACTTTGTTAACTTCGCTCACCCACTTGTAACGTGTTGACGTAATTCAGATCCACACAGAACGACGAGATGTGCAACTTCTACATCATGTACTGGGTGGACGGCCACCACGTCATGGACAAGAACTACTGCTTCTCCCCCGGACCTCCACGTTGGTACTGGGACAACTTCAAAGGAGGCGACATGAACCTCGCCGCCGAGCCTGACAACATCAGCACCGTTCCTAAATCGGGCAAGAACTACCCAGCTACGCCACGACGTCAGACTCGGGACGAAGAGGACGTCGAGCTTTACGACCGCAGCGACGACGACGTAGACAGTCTGCTGGATGGTATTGGAGCTGACGAGCTGGACTCGATCCTGTCGGACATAGCGGACCGACAGCCCGCACGCCGCGAGGAGGATGAATACTACTACGGCTACGGCGACAACTAGAAAAACAAAATTTCAGGAAGTCACTAAGCAAGGGTGAATCCAGTTTATATTACAGTGGGTTTCGGAAACAAATAATTTAAAGAATTTTTTTTTTTTTTAATATTTTTTTTTATAATCATCGAGAGTACAAATCTATAATCCGGTTTAAATAAATACGACTGTTTGGGAAGGGGACTTGAGTGTGTTAGAATCAGACCTTATCCATAGGAAGAACAGAGCTTTCTTAGACAAATGTTTCTAAAATAATATCTGTAAAATGATGATTTACTCAGGGTAAATATATATTATTTATAAAGCAATGTTATCATTCGGAATAATAGTTAAAACGTAAACATACACTATAATAGAACTGGATCAGTGATTTTTATGTTTTAACGTGCGAACATTTTCGAAAATCAAAGTTCTTTCTGTTTGATGTATACTTAAATAATATATATATATATATATATTTTTTTTTTTTCCGGCAACATAAGTATCTACTTTCTTGTGATCATATTTTGAAGGTCTCTTCCACAAATTACCTTGTACTTATAATTACTTGAATGAATTTATTTTTATTTTTATTTTTTTAAAATTTTTTTAAAGTATTTGGTGTAAATAATTCAAAGATACAGACATTATGACAAAGAAATCGAGAGGTATTTATTGCTATTTTAAAATTTAGACCGTTTAAAGGAAGAGAATTTCGGAATTTTCAGAAAGTGCTCTCTCTCTCTCTCCAACTAGTATTTTGTTAAGTTGTTATGATTATTATTATTATTTTAAATCATTGATTTGCATGTATAATTAATTAACTGCATCAATTTTTGTTAGTTAATTGGTATCCTTGCACGGTTTAAAATGTATTTAAAGTTACATCGTTTCGTATTTAAAAATATAAAAGATATCCGGATATATTGGTTTCGAGCATGTAACTGTTATCGTAGTTAATATAAAGATGATATTGGAATTACGTATTGACAATGTTTACGTTCGAAGGACCAGTTGCATTTTTGTTTATATTATAAAATTATGTGTTTTTAACTGCAACTGTGAATGGTTTTATCACCGAGTGATACATGGTTTGATATATTTTATGGCTGTGAACTGTTATATATTTTTTTCTTGTAAACTTATTTGTTGTTTTATTTTTCTCTCTTTTAATAATATTTGCCTGTTAAACAAAATCAAACTTAAAACCAAAATGCCATAACCCAATGTTTAAGTTACAGTATTTATTTTAGAGTTTGTATATTTATATTTTGAACAAATAATCAAAATTTCAAGCATTTATTTTTATCGATTTATTTTATTTGGAATGCTCAATGAAAAAAAAAAACAGAAAAAAGAGAAAAAAACAACAACAACAACATAAAAAAAAAACCCAAAATATAAAAAAATAGAATAAAATAACAACTTTTC
>CM022669.1:19178590-19236090 GCA_012295275.1 Chrysomallon squamiferum
ATACGAAAAATTATTTTAAAATATAAAAAAACAAAAAACAGTCCGGGAACAAATAAGAAAATCAGTAATATAAAAAATATATGTAGAATTTAGAAAAAATGAAAAGAAAAGAAAAGCAAACGAAACCAGCAAAAAAACCCAAACAACAACAACAAAAAAAAACAGGTAAATTAATGATATTAACAACAACTACAGGAATGATACATGCATATGCAGCTATTTAGTCTTATATTAGCTACAACAGCTACACGAAACACAGATAATCTACGGATGCTACCTTTACGACAGTGACTATCAAGCATAAACATTGACGACGACAACGAAGGTTATGTCAACAACTTAACTTTCTTTTCCACGCCACAAAGCAAATCATTTAACATTAAACAAAAAATCTACACTAAGGTGTGTCTGTATGTGTGTGTGTGTGTGTCTGTGTGTGTCTGTGTGTATGTGTGTGTGTGTATGTGTGGATATATAACTTAATGAATAAACGTATACATGTCTGTGTGTATGTATGAATATATAAGTATGTATATACGTGTGTGTCTCTGTCTGTATGTGTATGCATGCATGCGTGTATATACATAATACTTACTTATAAACGTATGCGTTAATATGTAAGTACCTACATGCTACAGAACAGTGGAAAACTTGTTGACCTTACAGATAACAACGTTGAACCAGCCAATGATTGAACTTTGCCTACGTGACTCTGAGTCAAATTGAATACAGTTTTAAAAAATATCTCCATTCTGCTTATCAGTCCCACCTTCACACAAAGCCAGGTGAACGCTGTGAGGTTCTGAAATGAAAGTTATGTTCTGTCTCTTTGTTTTCGTTCTTTGTGGACTGCTCGAGGTCGGACGGACACAGGACACCAGCCAGTTTGATCTGACTCTTCGAATGCCAAATGTGGTTTCCCCAGAAGTAAATTAATGCTGTTTTATTATTATTATTATTATTATTATTATTATTATTATTATTATTATTATTATTATTTTTATCAGCAGAATAAAATCAGCGAGGTATAAAATTATTATAAAATATTTCGTGTGAATTAAGATTAGACAAAGTAGATAAGTCATTTGTAAGTTTTATATACTTATTTGCCTTTAGGGATAGTCAAACACATACATTTAGAGGCATTATTATTTAAATTGTACTACTACAATTTCTACAACAGCTACTATTTCTACTAATATTACTGATATTACTGCTACTGCTACTACCACTACTACTATCATTATTACTATTACTCCCACAACTACTACAACTACTATTTGTTATTATCACTTCTACTACTATTACTACTACCACCACCACCACCACAACGACGTCTGTTATCACTACTATTACCACTACTACCACGACTATTACTGCTATTACCACGACAACCACTACTACTACCACTACAACCACTACTACTAGTACTACTGCTATAACTATTAAAACTACTACTTCCACTACTACTACTACCACTACTAGAACTTTTACTATTACTACTGTTACAACTACTACAACTACTTTTCTGTGCACTTTATTATTCTGTTTACAGCCTGATGCTCTACTTTGTCATGCTTACAAACTGGATCCTCGAGAAGCCTACGTTTGTTAGTTAAATCGTATCCACACACCCCCCCCCACACACACACCCGCACACACACACCCCGCACCCCCCCGCGCGGCCACACATACACACCCGCACACACACACACACCCGAACACACACACACACACACACACCCGCACCCACGCCCGCACACACACACACCAGCACACATACACACACCCGCACACACACACACATACACACTGACTCATACTCACATTCTCACGTATTGTATGTGTAAATATATATATATATATGCATAACAGTGAAAGATTTAGACTATACAAATGGTCAGATTAAATAATAATAATAATAACAACAACAACAACTACTACATCAACAACACTAACAATAACAACAACAACTAATTACTACTACAGTACATTTCAGTTTGAGATGATAGCTAATTTTAAAAATGTCCTAACGAATGAAAGTGAACTATGAGAGAAATGAATGTTTTCAGTGAACTACGATCCTCATGCTACTAAGAGAGTAGCTCATCATTTGATGGTTTATGGCTGTGGAACACCAGGTGACCATCGTCCATACTGGTAATCATATCCTATTATTTGATATATCTTGATTTGGTATGTTCTTATTCCCTGTGTTAATGAAACTGTATATCTTTCTGTCAGTATATTGATGTATAAATTTATCCATCAATGTCTTTTTTCTACGTCTCTACCAGGCTGTCCATATCCCTCCTTCTGTCTTATCTTTTTACCTCTGTTACAGTCTGTCTATCTAGGAGTGTATCACTGATTCTTTCAGTCTCTCAGTGTCTGTTATTACTCTCTTTTTTTCCCCTAGTTTCTCTGTCTCTCACGTAGGTATGTATGAGTGTGAGCTGCGTTGGTGTGCAGTATATCCTTTTTTGTACGTGGCTCACGTGTGATGCATATGACTTTCATGACGTATTTGATTTGACGATTTAGTGTACGTACACTAAATCGTTAAATATATGCACCGTCATAAATTGTTTCTCATGTTATTATCATCAGAGACTTAAATAACTGTATTATTCTCTCTCCTCCAAGGCTGTGCACTGAACAAGATGACAACTCAACGAAGTCTGTGTGCGGAGATGGACCAAGACAAATTGTGTACGCCTGGGCTCTTGATGCCGATTCTGTCAGACTTCCAAAAGGTTATTTCCTATTTCTTGTTATGAGTATATATAGAATTTCGTTCATATACATAGATATATAAAAATGTTTTATACATGATTTTTTGTATTATTTTAAAACACATGTTATTAATACGTCAGATGTGGGATTTCGAGTGTCGGGAACAACAGGAATAAACTACGTGGTTTTACAACTGCACTACAGACAAGCGTTTAAGGGTAAGTTTTGATAACCCTCGTAGAAACAATTATATTACATTAACACTGTAGATATGTGAAAAATGTTATCAAAATGTATTAAGAAAGGAAGGCCAGGCCTCGCTACCATGTGAGAATTGAAAAAAAAACAAAAAAAAACATCGAAAATGTATATATATTTTTTAAGAATTTACATTATTTATACCTGTATCTCTCTCTCTCTCTCTCTCTCTCTCTCTCTCTCTCTCTCTCTCTCTCTCTCTCTCTCTCTCTCTCTCTCTCTCTCTCTCTCTCTCTCTCTCTCTCTCTCTCTCTCTCTCTCTCTCTCTCTCTCTCTCTCTCTCTCTCTCTTAAATATTTAAATTTAAATAACGCTGTATCTTAATGTTCTTATTTCAGAGGGACAGACGGATAATTCTGGGGTCACTCTGCACATGACGTATAAAAAGTAAATAAAACACATCCCAACATTTTGTACTTCAATTTGATATTATCGAATCTTTGTTGTTGTTTTTGAATATTCATCTATATATATATACATACATACATACATTAATTAACATTGTTCTGTAATTTACAACCGTTTATTAAAGTTTATATAATTAAATCTGATATTAATAGACTGAGCTGTAGTAATAGTAATACTTATAATTAAGAGTGGAAGGTTAAAAATAGTTTTAGTATTAAGTACGAGTATTAGCATTAGTGCAATTTATTTTAGTAGTGGTAAAAATAGTATTAGTATGAATAGTAGTAGTAGTAGTAATATTTGTTATTGTAGTATTAGAAGTAATAGTTGTAAAACAGAAGTTTGACAGTAGCAGCAACATATATATATTTTTTTTTTTCAGACAACCTAAACAGGCTGGATTTTATGTGTTAGGTAACAACGGTTACATTCCTCCTCAAATGCCAGGTAAATCGTGTGTTTGTACATTTCAGGAGATGTTCGTGTATGTGCGTGTATGCGTGTTGATTAATGTATAAGACTGAATTTTTTTGTGTCTACAGACTTGTCTGTTTGTCTTTTTATTTTATTAAATATCAATTTATCTTTGTTTACGTATCATATTTACTCTCTCTCTCTCTCTCTCTCTCTCTCTCTCTCTCTCTCTCTCTCTCTCTCTCTCTCTCTCTCTCTCTCTCTCTCTCTCTCTCTCTCTCTCTTATCGCTATATTAATCCATCTTTAAATGATCTTTCTAAAACAGATTTATAATTTCACTATTATTAACTACAGAACTTATTTTTTCAGAATTCCACGTGGAGTTTGCCTGCATGTACGAAAATCCCTATCCTATCTACCCCATAGGCTACAGAACGCATGCTCATAATTTAGGTACGATCCATTTACATATTCTAGGAATTATGTACCAATGTCGTTGTTTTAGCGTATTTATATTTATTCACCCATAACTTGTGTGTGTGTGTCTATCTATGTATCTATATATACGTATGTATGTATGTATGTATATATGTATATATGTATGTATGTATGTATGTATGTATGTATGTATATATGTATGTATGTATGTATCTATGTATGTATGTATGTATGTATGTATCTATATAGCTATGTATGTATGTATGTATGTGTATATGTATGTATGCATGAATATATGTATGTAGGTATCTGTCTATCTATCTATCTGTATATGAATGCTTGTGTGCGTGCATTATGGATTATATCAATATTATAATGATATATATCTACATTGATATTTAGGAGTCGTTATATCGGGCTACAGAATTCGGGACGGTAAATGGACAGAGATAGGTCGCATGTCACCACAGCTTCCAGAGGTAAAATTATTATATACTGTAAAATATTTACTGCATGTGCACTTCAGCATATAATAGTATAGTTATACTGTACAGTATTATTTTATTTATATATATATAAAATTAGTAATGCTTTCGCCCCATTTACTTTTATTATGTTTTATATTTTACTGTGGTAACATTTGAATCTAAATATAAGTAACTACTTCTGTTATTAATACTACTGCTTCATCTATTACTACCACCATCACTACATCCACAACAACAATAACAACATCTACTACTACAATCGTTTTTTTTGTTTTTTTTTAATTGTAGACGTTTTACAACACCACTCATCCTGGAATGGACTTAAGCCCTGGAGATATACTTGTAAGATTCTCTCTCTCTCTCTCTCTCTCTCTCTCTCTCTCTCTCTCTCTCTCTCTCTCTCTCTCTCTCTCTCTCTCTCTCTCTCTCTCTCTCTCACTCACTCTCTCTCTCTTTCTCTCTCTCTCTCTCACTCTGACTCTGTCTCTCTCTCTCTTTAATAAAAGACGAGAAAGAAGAAGAAAAAAGAAATAATAAAAGAAAGAAAGAATGGAAGAATGAAAAGTACAGATATATATGTAGTTGAAGAAACTTTTCATATTCTAATCACATATGTTATATTATTTTATATAAACTCCCAAATGAGTTCGCCAGTGTATATGTAAATGAATGGGTGACAGACAGACAAATGCACAGACAGACAGACGTAAAAAGAAGATTTAAACTTTTAATTACTTTTGTTATTTTACAGGCGGGAAGATGTACGATGAACAGCATGTCGAGAACAAACTACACCATGATGGGGTAAGTAAAAACTATTAGTCATAAGTAGTAAGTAGTAGTTGTAGAAACATGAGTAGTACGTTCTAGTCGTAGTGGTAGTGCCAATAACGCAAGTAAAATATTATAAGCTAAATTTATTTTGAGTTATATGTTGTTTAAAGTCACGATAAAAAAAATTAATTATATTTTTTTTTCTCCAAAAACAAGTTATTACTACAGCTGTTAGTATCGTTTTTGTCTCCTGCTTTGAACACTAATACAATCATATAACACATCTTTATACCAGCTTTCTGGGAAAATACAACTCTAAAATATCATTTAAACAGTCTACCATAAACTCACATAACTGGCCATAAATTGTAGGGGATTTGTTAGGCTTCGTTTTATAGGTTTATTACTTCTTTACTTTTCAGTGTTTATCGTTGTAGTCCTAATACAATTATAAGGATGGTAAACATAGACGTTTTCTTTCTATTATTTCTTTTATGGAACAAAGAGTGTTATATATAAGTAAAGATAATAAAACTGTTTCTGGTTCTTTGTCTAGTCGAAGGAACAGGGACGAGATGTGTAATTTTTACATCCTCTACTACACGTACGAGAAAGACGACCTCAAAGTGAAGTATTGTTTCCAGCAGTCAAGTGACTTCCGGTGGAAAGATTATCTCGACGACATTCCCGCCGATGCCAGCTCGCTGAAAGGCGTTCCAGGAAGTGACGTAGTTCGAAAGATGTTTGGACTGAAGCAGGATGAGAATTAAAGAAAATTAGATCTATTTTGTTGTTGAAGATTTTTTGTTATTGTTGTTATTTTCGTTTCGTTTTTGAGTGGTTGTTTTTTTGTTGTTGTTTTCTTAAATTGAGTTTATTATTTTTTCCTATTTTTTTTTTTTTTAAACAAACAAACATATGATTTCTTTTAATAGTTCTGTAAACCTTATTATTATTATTATTATTATTATTATTATTATTAAAGTCCATGAATTTTATTTCAAACCTTGACGAACAGTTTATGAAAACGTTTACAAATATTCATATAAATATATCATAAATCAAATTCTCGCACTCTTCTGTTTTCCGCATGTATATTTACATAGCAGGGAAATAACGTATAAATAAATACAAACAAAATAAACTTAGTTTAACGGTTTTTATTCGGTATTTTTATATTTAACACCTTTTGTGATGGTTTCATGATTTGTCATCTTGTTTGTTCAGATGTCTTCTTGTAACTTTGATGTTATATCTTTCGTGAATCGTTCTGAAATAAATAATTAAAGAACCCACGAAAATTATTTAAAAAAAAAGAAGAAGAAAATCAAAAATCGTTACAAATATTTATAAAAGTTAAATACAAATTATGATATTCTAAACGTAAATATTTTTAACAACAATAACAAATAATAATAAAAATAAAAATAATAATAATAATAATAATAATAATAATAATAATAATAATAATAATAAACAAACAACCTAACTAATTAATTAATAAATTAATGGCTTTACGAAACTTGAAACAAAATTTTCTTATTATAACTTACAATTTTACTCTATTTGTTGGAACTCGTTGAAGGAGACAACATCATCATCTGAAATTTGAATATACATTTAATTCTAACTTTGTTTTTCTCGTATAAACACTTAAATAGATGATTTCTGTTTTCATTTGCCATGCATCGTTTCCAATCAGTGTCTAACAACACATGGGACAAACACTATTTTGTGATCTTTCCTGCCTGAGGGAAAGAGTCTATTCAAAATATCCATTTGTGCTAACCGGTAGCTTTAACTTCTGCTATGATAAGTTTTCTCTCTAATTTGTCATTCTTTTTTTCCTTTTAGAGAAGAAGAAGAATTGATCTAAGTGGCTTTGGTATTAAAAAGTTTCTCACTGGTTCCAGTAACTGGATATTGTCTTTTTAACATTAATATTAAATAGAAAATCAACCATTATGTAAAACAATTTTCTCACCATCAGAATCATTCAAGATGTCTCTGGCCTCTCTCACTAACATGTTGTCATCAAGTTCAACATCAACATTGCGAGTAACAACTGAAAAAAAACAGAGCCAACGTTTAAAACATGTGTTAAGTGTTTTAATATATGAATTTTCTTTTTATATATACTGATTCGGTCTTGAGTTGCATATCTTTAATGATATATATATATATGTATATATATACACACATACACATATACACACATATATATATATATATACATACACACACACATATATATATATATATATATAGGTGTGTGTGTGTGTGTGTGTTTTACTGTTATAATAACTCTGAAGATATGAAATATTTATGTCATGAAATTATGTTAAATTATTACACTATTATCCAAAATATGTAAACACATTTTTTTTTTCAGCCTCGTTTCCATAATTTAATACAATTTATATATTTACAATGTAATTAACAAACGAATTTCAGTTTTTTTTCTAATAATACTAATTTAGGAAAGTGTTCAACAAACCATTTTCAGTTGGCATGTTCTTCTTCCTGAAAACATGACTAAGAGTTCGGCCAGCTCTGCTTATAGCTCTTCGGATACGCCATGATGACGTCATTTCCGGGGCCAGAAGAACAACAAGAGCAATCAAAATTAGAACCTTCATCTAAATTAAATAAATAAATAACAACAGTAGCATCATCAAAATACTAGTACTGTAGTAACCAAAAACAACCGTAGTAGTAGTAGTTGTAGTAGTAGTAGTAGTAGTAATAGTAGTAGTAGTAATTCATTTCAATTTGATATCATAACAAAAGAAATAGAATAATGAGATATCTTAATATTTTCAGTAAGCAATAATAAAAATATCAAAAAACAACAGCAGTAACTATAATATTTACAGCTAAATGAGAAAATCAATTCTGTTTATTTAGTCCATTTAGATTTTAAAGAGTGTATTATACTGAAGACTTGTTGAAATGGGAAGGCACAATGGAAAAATATATAAATATAACTATAAAAATTAAATAGCAGAATTTTGTATCTTTCATAAAAATTAAATAGCAGGATTTTATATCTTTCATAAAAATTAAATAGCAGGATTTTGTATCTTTCATAAAAATTAAATAGCAGGATTTTGTTTCTCCCCCCACCACCAGTCTGTCGTTAGATTCTGAGTAGGTGATTCCCATAACAAAACAAGAGAAAACGAGACAACTTACCTTGAATTAGCGATGTATAAACAGTCGGTGACAATGATGTTTCAAGTGAAAGCTTTTATAGAGAAACTGGTAATAATTAAAACCAGTCTGCACTGATTTGTGTGATAACTTGGTGTTATTTTAAAATAGTTTTCTCACGTACCTGTTGAAATGTATCTTGAAAATGAAACAGGTTTTCACACGTTGAAGTTCGGTAGACTGGTGTAATAGAAATACAGTCTGTTAATAATAATTCTGATGATGATAACACAACGAGAACGCAGTGTGTCAGTGTAATGTTAATATCACTGCATTTCAACATATTATCAGATTTAGAACATGTGTTTCGTCATGTAAGCGTGAAAACTATTTTAAAATAACACCAAGCTATCACACAAATCAGTGCAGAATGGCGTTTAATTATTACAAGTTTGTCTATAAAAGAGTTTACTTTAAACATCATTGTCACCGACTGTTTATACATCGTTCATTCAAGGTAAGTTGACTTGTTTTGTAATGTTCATTTTTACATTCACGCAGACAAAATATATAGTTTGATTAATTAGGCGGGCAGTTTTATTTTTCAGTTTTCTTTATTGACATACTTGTTGTTTTAAAGACATTTGGTATGATTTACACTTTATGGAACACGTTGTTATTCTGTCAGAGTTTGGATCGTATTCTCGCCTTTTGCGTCAATATTTCGTCAAGGTCTCCGATTCACATTTATACGGATATTGTTCGTAAAGATAATATAATAATGTTGTATTTGCTATCTTTTATTGTTATTATTTGCTCATTTATTTATTTTAGATGAAGGTTCTAATTTTAATTGCTCTTGTTGTTCTCCTCGCCCCGGAAATGACGTCATCATGGCGTATCCGAAGAGCTATAAGCCGAGCTGGTCGAACTCTTAGTCATGTTTTCAGGAAGAAGAACATGCCAACTGAAAATGGTTCGCTGAACACTTTTTAAAATTATTATATAAGAATAATGAAGGCATTGAAGAGTTAATCATAATTATCATAATTAATTTTATTTGTTTGTTTATTTATTTATTTATTTATTTATTGTGATGAATTATTACTTTTCTCAAACTGAACCGCAACTGTTTTATAATATAAAAATACTGCATTATTGTTTTTCTTCTGTATCACTTTATAGAAGTGTTAGTTAAATAACGTGTATTTGGTTTCAGTTTTTGCTGTTCGTGATGTTGATGTTGAACTTGAAGACTCTATGTCAGTAAGGGAGGTCAGAGATTTGTTGAGTAATGCTGAAGGTATGGTATTAATAAAAACACACACATGACATCAGAAAGCTTTTAAAATTTAGAAAAATACATCTTAAATGATTATTTTCTCGTTTTGATATTTTAATTTAAAAAAAAAAATCTAATACACTGTCTGAGCCCTTCAGAAAAGTAAATTTTACTTTCTATTCTTCCCACTGTTTGAATTTCTCGGTATCTTCAATTTTGGAGTTTTATTGCCAGGAATCTATATAGTGTTTTAAATTAAAACTTATTTATTATTATTCCGATTGTTTTTTTGTTCTTTTGTTTTTTTCTTTCTTTCTTTCTTTCTTTATTTGTTTGTTTGTTTGTTTGTTTGTTATTATTATCATATTATATTTACCTTTCTCTTACTTAATTTCGCTCTCTTCATGCTTCTTTAAGCTTACAACTGGTTGATTACGATGATAACATAAAAACGCTGTATGAAAGTTTATATTTATAACAAAAATAATGTTTCAGATGACGATCTTATTAACAATGTTTTCCAGAACCTCCAATAAATCAGTAAGTTTTAAATCATTATGTCATTTTAAATACATTTTCTCTTGTTTAAAATGCATAAGAATGTTAAAATATGTCAGTTTTGGATACAATACATAAAAATCAACCTGTCCTTTTTTGTCAAGTTCTCTGCATCATGGAATACGGAAACATTGTCACAGACTCGCGTAAATGTATTATATTATTAATTTAATACTGTATTTTTATCATTTTATTTCACTAGTGACGAATAATCAATCATCTGATTGAAGTAAATGTATATCGAGTATAAGAATCAAGTATATTATATTTACATTTTAATAACTGCCTCCAACGATTTATATTTCAGACAGGAGATGAAAAAAAGCGGAGAGCTAACAAGAACGTGTATAACATGATTGTTGAAAATTCTGTGAAATCTGCTGAATAAAATAATAATTTTAAATCTACCTTACGTTTTTACTTGTCCTTATTTGTGCTTATCTGCGGTCACATTCTATCTGTCTTCACGAATCTCTCTAAACCCGTAAAACAAACCATTTTTAGGAGACTGGAAATTATTTGATATTTAACATTTCCCATCAAATTAATAAACAAACATAAACAAAAACAAAACTCTTGTCGTTAACAAAGTTATCATCATGTTTACAAAACTTCATTTCTCAAAAAGAAAATACTTGAATGATTATGATAAAAGTTACAATACGTTCAGACACAATACACTAAATTTTATATCCATATGTATTTCTTCAAACGATGACATAGTACAGGAACATATATTCACATATGAATGCATAATTAGACCTAGAAATTAAATACACATTAAATGAATTAATAAATATGAATCAGAATTAATCAGTCTGAAATGTTGAAATTTTCGATATTATTGAAGCAGAGAGTCGTAGACTTACCTCGGCTAATTCGGACATCAATATTTAATGAATCGTTATTTTTGTACATTTAGTACTGTATATTATCGCTTTTATTTCGCGATTTGAGTAGTAATAACGTAGATTAGTTTAAATTATACACAAATAAGTCCAACTTTTATAATAAATAAAATAATAAAATAATAAATAAATAAATAAATAAATAAATAAATAAATAAATAAATAAATAAATAAGTGAAAACACTCTCTCAGAGTCAACAGACGAGCTGTGGACGAAAAATATAAAATTCTGATTTTTCATTGTTCTAGTTTCATTTATATTTTTTTCCGCTGTCTTCAAAACAACTGAACAAGTTATGAACGCAGTAACGTAATAAAAATATTAACTCAAAATAAACGAAATGTCTAGCCATCGATTTATTAATAATAATAATAATAATAATAATAATAATAATAATAATAACATTTAAAAAAAGAAAAGAAACAACAACAAATAAGCTGTCCGAAGAGGCCAGTGGTACGGTTAGGGTTATGGTTAGCTAAGGGTTAGGGAAAGGATTATGGTCAGCGTCATGTTTAGGGTCACGGTCACGGTTAGGTTTAGGGTAGGGTTAGGGTTAGGGTTAGAGTCAGGGTTAGGGTTAGGGTTAGGGTCAGCGTCAGGGTTAGGGTCACGGTCACGGTTAGGTTTAGGGTTAGGGTTAGGGTTAGAGTCAGGGTTAGGGTAGCTTAGGGTTAGGGTTATTGTCAGGGTTAGGGATGGTGATAGGTTTAAGTTTAAGGATAGAGTTAGTAGTTAGGGTTAGGTTAGGTTTAGGTTTTGGTTTAGGGTTAGGTTAGGATTATGGTATGGTTAGGGATAGGGTTATTGTTATGGTTATGGTTATGGTTATGGTTAAGGTTAGGGTTAGAGTTAGGGATAGGGAAAGGGTTAGTGTTAGCTTTAGGAATAAGTTTAGGTGTGGGTTTAGTAGCAGTTACAGTTACTTTTTGGGGTTAAAGCTGGTGTTAATGTTAATGTTTTGGCTTGGGTTGTAGCTTCGATTAAGATTACATTTAGGGTTACGGGTTGTTTTAATTTTAGGGTTAGGATTAGAGTCATTTTTAGGGTTAGAGTTAGGGTTAAGGCTAGCGCTACAGTCAGGGTTAGATTTATACTGAGGGTTAGGTTTAGGGTTTTGGCTAGGGTTAGTTTTAGGGTTATGGCTTCAGTGAGGGTTAAGGTTAGAGCTATGGCTAGGATTAAGTTAGGTTAGTCTTAGTGTTAGAGCTTGGGAAAGGGTTAGGTTAGGGTAAGAGTTAAGATAAAGGTTGTTGCTAAGAAGATTAGGGTTAGGGTATGGGTTAGAATTAGTATTGCAGTTAGGGTTGAGGTGAAGGTTAATATTACGTTTAGGGTTACGGCTAGTGTTAGAGTTAGTGATAGGGTTAGAATTATAGTGAGGGTTAGGTTAGGATTACTTTTATGTTTAGGGTGTTAGGATTATGGCTTTTATTAGGTTCAGAGTTAGGATGAGGTTTAGGGTTAGTACTAGTGTTAGACTTAGGTTTATGCTTAATATTACGATTATCCTTAAAATTATGGTCAGTGTTAGTGTTACGGTTAGTTTTATAGTTATTGTTAGTGTTCGGTTTCGCGAGACCCTCATGCGAAAGAAACGATACTTGGCGACATTTGTGCATCCATGCTTTAATAAGATTATCTATAACTAGTACAGAGAAAAGAAATGTATATTTTAAAGTGTAGATTTATAGATAGCGGCGTTTCAATGTTAAAATCAAGAACAAACTTTCTATACTCGTCTCAGTTTTGTGTATGAAAAATGTAATGTATTGGTTTTATGGAGATTTAAACAAAATGTTCTGTCTGTAACTTTTATAAATAATTTTCAACAACAGAAGGTATTTTAAGACTTTTTATTCAGTATTTTTATACATAATATCTTTTGTGATGTTTTCATCTTGTTTGTTCAGATGTCTTCTTGTAACTTTGATGATGTATTCTTCTTTCTTTTTTTTGGTGAATCGTACTGAAATAAATATTTGAAAAATCTATATTAATATTTTAAAAGTTATTTTGGAAAAATCAAAATTTAGAATCGTTACAGATCTTTCAACATTTGAAAACTAAATTATGAAATTCTGAATTTCAAGTTTATTAATAGAAAATAAAAATAATAAATGATTGAATTTATAAAATCTAAAACAAAATATTCTTTTTATAACTTACAATTTTACTGCAGTTGTTGGAACTCATTGAAGGAGACGACGTCATCATCTAAAATTAGAATATAAATTAAAGTGTGAATTTGTTGTTCTCACATCAACACATAAATAGATGTTTTCTTTTTCATTTGCCAAACAATGTCCTACGACCGTTCCTGTCTAAAGGAAAGACAGGATTCAGAATGTTTTGGTTAAGTGATGGGGTAATTTATGTTTTCGTCCTGTGACGAGTTTCCTGAATGACTGATCTAAATGGCATTAGTACTGAAAGGTCTATCAGTGGTTGCAATCATTCTCATGCAGCTCTGTATTGTAATATTATAGAAAATTTTAATAACTGACATTAATAAGAAGTACGTGTTTTTAAAACGAAAACAAAAAATGACAAAGAGAATAACGATGATAAATCTAGTTGTTCCAAAACGAAGAAGAAGATGACAAAACGACGATGTAGATGTTCTCTTTTAATCACTAATTTTACAATGAAAAATTTATACAAATTTTTGAAAACATATTTTATTTTCTAAATAAAAGAAAATCATCCGCTGTGTAAAAATATTTTCTCACCATCAGAATCATCCAAGATTTCTCTGGCCTCTCTCACTAACATGTTGTCATCAAGTTCAACATCAACACTGCGAGTAACAACTGAAATTAAAAAACAAGTCAACGTTCAAAGCATATTAAAGTTTTAACTATTTTACAATATTTATTTACTTCTTTATATATATACAGTTTCATTTGTTCCACTCTTGTTATTAGTATTATTTCTATTATTATTATTATTATTATTATTATTATTATTTCATGATATTTGCATATTTGTCAGTCTGTATATGTTTCAAGGAACCGAACAGTTATATAATCAGATAATATCAAAATATTATAACATCCAAAATATTTAATTGACTGATTTTTATTTTTAACATCATTTATATATTTACAGTCTCACTAAATACCGGATTAGTTTCTTTTTTCTAATAATACTGATTTAGAAAAGTATTCAACAAACCATTTTCAGTTGGCATGTTCTTCTTCCTGAAAACATGACTAAGAGTTCGACCAGCTCGGCTTATAGCTCTTCGGATACGCCATGATGACGTCATTTCCGGGGCGAGGAGCACAACAAGAGCAATCAAAATTAGAACCTTCATCTAAATTAAATAAATAAATAACGGTAGCAGCAACATCAAAATACTAGTACTATAGTAACAGCAGTAGTAGTAGTAGCCACAATTAGAAAAGACATGGATCAAATTAGAAAAATTAAGTATCAGATGTTTTCATTTTTCTTCTCCAGTCTATCAGAAAATTCCATGCAGGTGATTTTCATATGGATAATTGTTAACATGAGAGTTAAAAATATAAAATGAGAGTATTGAATTATAATGTTTAAAACATGAAATACAAAACAAGACAACTTACCTTGTATGAACGATGTATAAACAGTCGGTGACAATGATGTTTCAAATGAAAGCTTTTATAGAGAAACTTGTAATAATTAAACACCAGTCTGCACTGATTTGTGTGATAAGTTGGTGTTATTTTAAAACAGTTTTCTCACGTACGTGTTGAACATGTGAAGATTTTCTGATTTGGAACATGTGTTTCATCACGTACGTGAGAAAACTACTTCAAAATAACACAGATAATCATACAAGTCTGTGTACACAGGTGTATAACTATTACAAGTTTCTCTATAAAAGCTTTCTTTTGAAACATCATTTTCACCGACTGTTTATACATCGCTCATTCAACGTAAGTTGTCTTGTTTTGTGATGTTCATTTCTACATTCTCGAAGATGTTATATAATGTTTGATTAATCAGAACGCAGTTATATACGAGATTATTAGTAAAGATGATGTATTTTCTATCTTTGTTGTATTATTTGCTCATTTCATTATTTTAGATGAAGGTTCTAATTTTGATTGCTCTTGTTGTTCTCCTGGCCCCGGAAATGACGTCATCATGGCGTATCCGAAGAGCTTTAAGCAGAGCTGGCCGAACTCTTAGTCATGTTTTCAGGAAGAAGAACATGCCAACTGAAAATGGTTTGTTGAACACTTTTTAAAATTATTACTGTAAGAAAAAGAGGAATTATATATTTTATAAATATAAATATAGTATTACAGGATAAAAACAACACTAGTAAATTAATATAAGTTGATTAGATAAATACTGGGTATTCAGAACGTTATGTAACGTGAAAGTAATAATAATAATAATAATAATAATAATAATAACAGAAAAATATAATTATCGAGAGCGAGAACAGAAATAAATGAATATGTAAAAAAGATTTAAAACTAAAATATGCTTTAAACATTCAATTAGATTTTGAAACTTTATTTCAGATGTTGTTACTCGCAATGTTGATGTTGAACTTGATGACAACATGTTAGTGAGAGAGGCCAGAGAAATCTTGGATGATTCTGATGGTGAGAAAATATTTTTACATAGCGGATGATTTTCTGTTTATTTAGAAAATAAAAAAGTGTTTCCTAATATTTGTTGTAATATTTCTGTTTTAATATTAGTGATAAAACGAGAACATCTCCGTCATCGTCATCGTCATTTTCTTCTTCGTATAGCTATTTTACATTCTTTGCCTCCTATTTTTGTTTCAGTTAATAGAAAAGTCATTAATAAATGTTGTATTTAAGCAGCATCATTATATAGAACGACATGAGAATGTCAAATACATCAGTCATTATTTGATATCTATTATTATTATTATTATTATTATTTTTACGGGCGAAATGACGACGAAATTCATCACAGCATAAGCTATTCATAGCATTTAGAACAGATGGATATTTTAAATACACTCCTTCCCATAAACAAGAAAAGTAAACGACGCATAGCAAATGAAAACAGAAGCCATCTATTTATGTGTTGATGTGAGAACAACAAAGTCAAATTTTAATTCATATTCTAATTTCAGATGATGACGTCGTCTCCGTCAATGAGTTCCAACAACTGCAGTAGAATTGTAAGTTATAAAAATAAAATTATCTTTGAATTTTCGTAAAATCAGTAATTTATTCTTTTTTTCTTTTGTTAACATTATATTAGAATATCGCAATTTATATTTACTATTTTTAATTATTTATAATGATTATAATTCATAATTAAAGTGATATTTGAAAATATTTTAATAGATTCTTTATATATTTATTTCAGAATGACTCATCAAACCATACAACATCAAAGTTATATGTGAACATCTGAACAAACAAGATGAAAACATCACAAAAGGTGTTAAATATAAAAATACTGAATAAAAATTATTAACCTAACATTCTTTTGTTTGTAATTATTTAAACGTCTAATATTTGCTCGATAAATATACATGATGAAAAGCGAACAAATAATTTGGTTTATAATATAAATATATGAATACTGATAAAATATTATTGTATAGAACAAACCTTTTATAAAGAGTATCTCAAAGAATGAAATAAATTCAAAGTATGAAAATAATTCTGGATCATTTTTAAAATGTTTAGCAAGTCCAGCACAATACACTAATAGTATTTACGTAGCTCATTTGTTACAGTGGACTGTAATCTTGTGAATTTGTTTAACTTAACACACATAGATAAAATAATATATACAAAGGTATATACGTACAATGAAACATACTCATGTACATATTTATATCACCGAAGACACACACACACACACACACACACACACTCACACACACACACACACAATACACAATCATTTACATACTAGAACATACAGAATAATACATGTCGTATCTGAAATTAATATAAAAGGTACAAAAGCATTTTGTCAGGCGATACTGTTAACTAGTCTGGTGAATTTATGAAATCAGGATAAATTATAGGATGGAAATAAATAAAATGTAACACAAAAAATATAAAACAAATAACCATAACGATGTTTCTAAACAGTCTAGTTATTTATTGTTTGTCGTTTTTACAATTGGATCCTTAGAGTTTGAAATAGCAGGACTTATCTTCTAGCACTGAAAACGGATATTTTTACAATTGTTTTTGCCTTTTTGATTATTTATTTATTTATTTATTATTTAAAAAAAATATATATATATTTATTATTATTATTTTTTATATAGCTCACTTTTTCTTAGTATATTCAAATTCCTACTGAAATGTTAAATTATGGTTAGGAAATAAACATTTAACATAAATAAAACAAAACGATTTTATTTCTGTTAAAACTTTGAGAAAAAATATTATTAAACGTTTGATAATTATTACAGTCTTCTACTAAGAGTCTGCTGAATATGAACTGTCTTGCACAGATTATGGATGAAATATACCCAGTTCTAGTACTTAACTGTTCTTGTTTTGTTTAATAAATAAATGTAATAGATAATTTTAAAACTCGAAGTATCGTCTAGAATTATTTGGTATTATTATTATTATTGTTATTATTATCATTATGATTATTGTTATTATTATTATCATCATCATCACCATAATCATCATCATTATTATTATGATTATCATTATCATCATCTTCATTATTATTATCATATTATTGTCATTATCATCATTATTATCAATATCATTATTATTATTATTATCATCATCATAATTATCATTATTATCATTATTATCATTATCATTATTATTATTAAATATGAAAGTTCTACTTTTGATTGCTCTTATTATTCTAGTTCCAAATGTCATATTCCATATGAAATATAACAAATATAGAGAACATTTTAATGATGTTAAATAATTTGTAGAGACAGGATTATGGCTTCGAACGTAAACCGTGTCAAATATGTCTCTGGCCCCTAACAGTGCAGCCATCTACCTGAAAGTGTAACTGTTTTCCCTATCAATTACATTAGTAACATTACTTGCCACTTTGTCCATTCGAGGTGAGAATCGAAGTCTTTTTTTCGAATGTATCGTTTTAAGGTGGATCTCAATGATGGATAAAAACTTCTGATGTGTATTTTTTACTTATTTATTAATCATTATTAATAATATTGTCATTATTGTTGTTATTATTTATATTATTGTTGTTGTTGTTAATAAACAATAAAAGTATGTATTTTGATAATATATATATATAAACTGTTGTGCAAAAACATCGGTCCCTCAAATAATTTCCTTGTTAAAAATAAAGTACATAAAAGAAATGAACTTTCGTAAATGTAATATCAACAAAGGATAACATTATTTTTTACTTTCATAAAATATGTCAAATATCAAATAACTACCAGACTGTTGGAAATTGTTTTTATTTTTGTATTAAATCTGCTTTATATAAGACAGACGTAGTGTGATTGCAGAGAAGCAGAAACAAGGAAAAAATAAAAACGTAAGGTAGATTTAAAATTATTATTTTATTGAGCAGATTTCACAGAATTTTCAACAATCATGTTATAAACGTTCTTGTTAACTCTCCGCTTTTTTCATCTCCTGTCTGAAATATAAATCGTTGGAGGCAGTTATTAAAATGTAAATATGATATACTTGATTCTTATACTCGATATACGTTTACTTAAATCAAATGATTTTTCGTCACTAGTCAAATAAAATGATAATAAAATAGTTTTAAACTGATAATATATTATAATTACGTTAGTCTATAATAAAGTTCATGCTCAAACAGTCTGATGCATCCTATGATACAGTGAACAACAAAAGAAAACATAAACTTAGAAAATCTTTAACATTTATAAGCATAACTTGATTTTAACAACCGTTAAAAAAATAAAAAAAAAAAAAAAAAAACAACAAAAAACCAACAAAAAGAAATTCAACAAAGTGTATGTTAATTTAAAAAATAAGTATGTTTACATTTGTTAAAAATTTTAAAATAAATCTTTACATTCTTACATATTTAAAATAGAAATTTTAAAACTGAGAAAAGATTTAAAACTTACTGATTTATTGGAGATTCTGGAAAACACTGTTAACAAGATCGTCATCTGAAAAAATAATTTCAGTTAAACTTTTCATACATATTTTCTATAATACAAATCAATTTTAGACTTAAATAAGACCAAAACAGCGAGAACAAATAAAAAATAGTAAATATAATCATTTAATAAATAATTTAAATAAAATAAACAAACCAAATAAAAATGCATAGTTATAAATTTTGATTTAAAACAGTATATAGGTTCTGACAGTAAAACAGCAAAATCGAACAAAGCGAGAATTTCAACAGTGAAAAGAATGAAACATTAAATTTACATTTCTCAAGGGAATCAGACTATGTTCTAGGTTTTTTGTTGCCATTTAAAGTATTCAGACAAGAATATAATCACTGAACATATATTTTTCTAAATTTTAAAAGCTTTCAGATGTGACATATGTGTGTTTTTATTAATACCATACCTTCAGCATTACTCAACAAATCTCTGACCTCCCTTACTGACATAGAGTCTTCAAGTTCAACATCAACATCCCGAACAGCAAAAACTGAAACCAAATACACGTTATTTAACAAACACTTCTAGAGCAGAAAAATAACAAGGCTGTATTTTTATATCATAATTAATTAACAGCTTCGGTTCAGTTTGAGAAAGGTAATAATTCATCACAATAAATAAATGAAAAAATATTATTTCGGATAATTTTGATGATCTCTTCATTTTCTCTCTTATTCTTAGAATAATAATTAGAAAATATATATATTTTTCACCATACATATAATCAGTTGAATATTAAATTATTATTATTATAATAAAATCGAAAATATTTTTAACATAATTTATAGATTTACAGTATTAGTAAATACCTAATTACTATGTTTTTCTGATAATAATAATTTCACAACGTGTTCAACAAACCATTTTCAGTTGGCATGTTCTTCTTCCTGAAAACATGACCAAGAGTTCGGCCAGCTCGGCTTAAAGCTCTTCGGATACGCCATGATGACGTCATTTCCGGGGCCAGGAGCACAACAAGAGCAATCAAAATTAGAACCTTCATCTAAATTGCAAATAAAACATTAATATAATATCGTTATTAATAGTCTCTTTATAAATGTAAATCGGATACCTTGACAAAGATACTGACGCATAGGGCGTGAATACAGCCCATAATCTGACAGACAGAATAACAAAGTGTTTCATAAAATGTAAAGAATGACGAATGAAGGTTCAACACTCACAGAGGTCTTTAAAACAACAACTGAGTAATAGAGTTGCGTTCTAATTAATCAAACTTTACATAACGTCTATGTGAATGTAAAAATGAACATTACAAAACAAGACAACTTACCTTGAATGAACGATGTATAAACAGTCGGTGACAATGATGTTACAAGTGAAAGCTTTTATAGAGAAACTTGTAATAATTAAACACCAGTCTGTACTGATCTGTGTGAAAACTTGGTGTTATTTTAAAATAGTTTTCTCACGTACGTGTTGAAACACATGTTCTAAATCAGAAAATATTTGTATGTTTAAAACACAGCGATATTAACATTATAGCGATACACTGCCGTTTCGTTGTATTTCAGTCTACTGAACTTCAACGTGAGAAAACCTGTTTCAGTTACCAGATACATTTCAACAGGTACGTGAGAAAACTATTTTAAAATAACACCAACTTATCACACAAATCAGTGCAGACTGGCGTTTAATTATTACAAGTTTCTCTATAAAAGCTTTCACTTGAAACATCATTTTCACCGACTGTTTATACATCGCTCATTCAAGGTAAGTTGTCTTGTTTTCTCTTGTTTTGCTGTGGGAATCACCTACTCAGAATCTAACGACAGACTGGTGGTGGTGGTGGTGGGGGAGATACAAAATTCTGCTATTTAATTTTTATGAAAAATACAAAATTCTGCTATTTAATTTTTATAGTTATATTTATATATTTTTCCATTGTGCCTTCCCATTTCAACAAGTCTTCAATATAATACACTCTTTAAAATCTAAATGGACGAAATAAATAGAATTGATGTTCTCATTTAGCTGTAAATATTGTAGTTACTGCTGCGGTTTTTGTTATTTTTATTATTGCTTACTGAAAACATTAAGATATCTCATTATTCTATTTCTTTTGTTATGATATCAAATTGAAATGAATTACTACTACTACTACTTTTACTATAGTACTGGTATTTTGATGATGCTGCTACCGTTATTTATTTATTTATTTTAGATGAAGGTTCTAATTTTGATTGCTCTTGTTGTTCTCCTCGCCCCGGAAATGACGTCATCATGGCGTATCCGAAGAGCTTTAAGCAGAGCTGGCCGAACTCTTGGTCATGTTTTCAGGAAGAAAACATGCCAACTGAAAATGGTTTGTTGAACACTTTTATCAGAAAAACAGTTATATCGTAAATACGTCATTTATATCAAAGAATGGAAACCAGTGTGAAAGAAATGTTTACAGTAAATTAATTTCGGAAAATATTATAATAATTTAATTTAATTTTATCAAATCTATTAAAACACTTAACACATGTTTTAAACGTTTACTATGTTTTATTTCAGTTGTTACTCGCAGTGTTGATGTTGAACTTGATGACAACATGTTAGTGAGAGAGGCCAGGGAAATCTTGGATGATTCTGATGGTGAGAAAATATTTTCAAATAGCTGAGGAATTTCTGTTTATTTAGGAAATAAAATATGTTTCCAAACATTTGTGGTAAATTTTCTATTTTTTTATTAATGGTAAAAAAGAACATCTACATCATCGACATTGCTTTCTTCTTGTTCTTATTTTTATTCTTCTTGGAATAACTAAATTTATCATCGACATCTTCTCGTGGTTCTACTTCTTAGTCTTCCCTTCAGGTTTTAAATACTTCGGATTAATGTTAATTGTTAGTAAAATCATTTGAAAGGTTTCGATGGGTTTCCCCCAGAATTATAATCTAGAATTGCATTATAGTGACTGGAATCAATGTACACTTTCCAGTTCGAAAACCATTTAGATCAGTCATTCTCTTCTTTAAAATAATGAGGAATGACCAAAAAAAGTATGTTTTTGAATTTACTGTTTCCTGTAGGTAGAAAAGATAAGAAAACAGTATTGTTCGACAGATCGTTAGACTCTGTCTGGAAACGATGCGTTGTAAATGAAAACAGAAAACATCTATTTATGTTTTGATATGAGAAAAACAAAGTCAAATTTTAATTTATATTCTAATTTCAGATGATGACGTCGTCTCCTTCAATGAGTTCCAACAACTACAGTAAAATTGTAAGTTATAAAAATAAATTTATGTTTTAATTTTCGTAAAGGCATCGAGTGATTATTTGTTTATTTATTTATTTATTATTCTTGTTGTTGTTAAAAATATTTGTATTTAGGATATCATAATGTGTATTTAGTATTTTTAAATATATGTAACGATTTTAGATTTTATTCTTCTTTCTTTAAATAATTTTCATGGATTCTTTAAATGTTTATTTCAGAACGATTCACGAAAAATATAACATCAAAGTTACAAGAAGACATCTCAACAAACAAGATGAAAACATCACAAAAGATGTTAAATGTAAAAATACGGAATAAAAATTGTTAAATTAATTTTGTTTTGTTTCCGGTTATTTAAACCTTATAATCTTTGCTAGATAATATATACGTGATGAAAAGTGAAAAGAGAATTTGATTTGTAATACAGTTATATGAAGAAAAAACATGCATTCATCCATTCTCACAGACAGATACATTCACACATAACTCATATGTATACATATATACATAAATACGTACATTCAAACGAACACACATTTATTCACACACAGAATATACACAGTAAATAGGAGTAGGATGGTAAAACAGATAATAAAGTGTTTTGTCAGTTGATGCTGTTAATTAACCACGTAGTCTGGTCAATTTATCACATTTGAACAGATGATAGAATGGATTGATATAAATGAATTAAAATATAAAATCAAAATCAAATAAACAGATGTCAGTAAATATTTTAATCATTTATTCTTTGTCACTTTTGTTTAAAATAACAGGACTTAACCTCGAACCCTGGAAACGGATCTTATTCACACTCGTTATAAATTTATTTAAAAATTAAAACGCACCTTTTCTTAATTCGTTATTTTCAAATTCCAAGGAAAATGGTAAATTACAGACATTTATTGTTAGGAAGTAAATTTTACTAATAAACAACAAGAACAACAAAATTATTGCATTTCTCATAACATAATGAAGAACATATTATCAAACGTTTGATAATAATTACAGTCTCCTCAGCAGAATCTACTAAATATAAGATGTCACAGAAAGATGTCAGCTGAGAGATATGACGTTCTAGTACGTAATTGTTCTTACTTTATTTAATTAGTTTTGAGCTGTGGCTTCATAACATTTCAGCAAGTGAGAAACATAATATACAATTCGAACTAGCGTTTAGCTTTTATTATTATTATTATTATTATTATGATCATCATCATCATCATCATTATCATCATCATTATTATCATCATCATCATCATAATCATTATTATTATAAGTGAAAATTCAAATTTTGATTGCTCTTTGATATCCAAGCCCCGAATGTCACATTCCACGTCCATTACACACAAAAACACCCCAAAACAGACAACAAAACCCACAACAGAAATATACAGAAATACACCCAAATTTAACCATTGAAAGAATTGTGAGAAAATGTTAAGAATTTTAAACAAAATATTATTATTATTATTATTACTATTATTATTATTAAGAAAGACATTGATAACAGTTGCATTTATTATTATAATATCTAAAACAATTTGATCAAAACCAATTTTCACTTTTACAATCATCTCAACTTTCTGTAAGCTCTATCGCAAAAGGCTTGTAAAACAAAATATCATATTCCATATAGAATCTTTCGAAACGTATTCTTTACATTTCATTATAACATATCAAAATCATTAACAGCACCAAGCAAATTTCTGCAAAAGCTATTTACTTTTTTACATGTGTGAGAAGGACTTTACAGAATGTTTATTGTCAGTGGCAGATATAGATAGATTTATTCATTGATTTCATTTATACCAAAAGTTATCAATATTTCAAAGCCAAATGTCTACAAATGACGGCAAAAATTATATATATATATATATATATATAATAATAAATAAATAAAAATCGGTACACTAGTATTATGAAAACATTTATAAATATTTACCGTTCAAACTTTTTCGAACCAATTTATTTCATAGGTGTTTATTCTTTTTGTCGAATTGTATATTTAAATCCGTGTGAGCTTCTGTTGGTGTGTTATGTATGTGTGTCCTCATTTGAAGAAATAAATAGGTAAAATTTATTCAAATGTATCTGAATTTTCGTAAATATAGGGGAGAACAAATGATAATTTTATTATATATAAGACATTTGTTTTACTTTGTACCAGTGTTTTTTACTATTTCATTTTATTTCTAATTTTTTTTTTTTTTTTTTTTTTTTCAATTTCATGGAAAATGATACACATCTATTTTCAGTCTGCTTAAAATGTGCGTTTGATATTTTCACTTTTGGAGTCATTCATAAAGACAGATATAATGTTATTGCAGAGAAACATTAAAACAAATAACAACGTAAATTTGAAATTGAATTTTTTATTAAGCAGATTTCAAAGAATTTTCCACAATCATGTTATACACGTTGTACATCTGTCTGAAATATAAATTTTTAGAAATAGTTTTTAAACGTTGTATTAAATTAATAATATATTGTGATTGGGCGAGTCTATGAATTTTGATGGATTTCCCAATGCAGTGATTAACAAAGAAAACACTTATAAACAGAGAAGGCATGATTTTAACCAGAGTAAAAAAAAAAAAAAGATTAACGATGTCAATTGTAATTTTCAAAATAAGTATGTTTACATATTTTACATATTTTAAAATAAATCTTTACATTCTTTTATATTTTAAAAAGAAATTTATTTAAATTGATAAAAACTGATTTAAAACTTACTGGTTTATAATAGACTCTGGAAAACGTTGTTAACAAGATCGTCATCTGAAATTATATATATATTAACAATATATACATCAGTTCTAGAGTTAAATATATTTGAAAGCAGAAATAAAAAAATAAAAATAGTAAATATAATAATAATAATAATAATAATAATAATAACAACAACAACAACAACAACAACAACAATAAAATTGCAAAACGGAACATACGCGAATATGAACAGTGAAAAGAATGAGAAATTAAATTTACATTTCTAAAGAGGATTAGACTATATATTCAAAATATCAAAACGAATAAATAATCATTAAAGAAGTATTTTACAAAATTTAAACAGTTAACTAAAGTCACAGATGTGTGTTTTATTAATACCATACCTTCAGCATCACTCAACAAATCTCTGACCTCCCTTACTGACATAGAGTCTTCAAGTTCAACATCAACATCCCGAACAGCAAAAACTGAAACCAAATACACGTTATTTAACTAACACTTCTATAAAGTGACAGACAAGAAAAACAACAACACTCTCCTATTATATTACTATTAATTAATATTTCCGTTCAGCTTGACAAACATTTTATCACGTTTTTGTTATGTTTTATTACATATATATTAATATAATCAGTTTTAAATTTTATTGGTTAGTATGCAATCCAAACATAAACTGCTCTATATTACAATTGAATTCATTTTTTCCTTTATTTCAGATTTTAGTATTCAGTTCCATTCTTATTCTTACAATAAAATAATGTTTAAAAAGTGTTTTGCAAACCATTTTCAGTTGGCATGTTCTTCTTCCTGAAAACATGACCAAGAGTTCGGCCAGCTCGGCTTAAAGCTCTCCTTATACGCCATGATGACGTCATTTCCGGGGCCAGGAGAACAACAAGAGCAATCAAAATTAGAACCTTCATCTAAAATAATTAAATGAGCAAATAATAACAAGAAAGATAGAAAATACAACATTTCTATAATATCCTTACTAATAATTTCCATATAAATGTAAATCAGTGACATTGATGAAGATATTGGTGCAAAAAGCATGACTATAGACCAAAGGGTTTAACAGAATAACAATGTGTTTCAACATTTACAAGTATCTTTTAATCAAAAAGTATATCAATAAACAAATCTGAAAAATACACCTGCTCTTCTAAATAATCAAACTTGACATATCTTCGTGAATGTAAAAGCAAAACTAGAGAAAACAAGAAAACTTACCTTGTATGAACGATGTATAAACAGTCGGTGACAATGGTGTTTCAAGTGAAAGCTTTTATAGAGAAACTTGTAATAATTAAACACCAGTCTGCACTGATTTGTGTGATAAGTTAAAATAGTCTTCGCACGTGCACGATGAAATTAGGTAGTCTTCATATGTTGAAAGTCAGCGGTATTAACATTACAGCGATAAACTGCGTTCTCGTTGAGTTAGCATCATCAGAATTATTATTAACAGACTGTATTTCTATTACACCAGTGTACTGAACTCCAGCGTGAGAAAACCTGTTTCATTTTCCAGATACATTTTAACACGTTCGTGAGAAAACGATTTTAAAATAACACCAAGTTATCATACAAATCAGTGCAGACTGGTGTTTAATTATTATAAATTTCTCTATAAAAGCTTTCACTTGAAACATCATTGTCACCGACTGTTTATACATCGTTCATACAAGGTAAGTTGTCTTGTTTTGTATTTCTTGTTTTAAACATAATAATTAAATACGCTCAATGTAACATTGTCGTAAATCTTGGCAAACGACTATCTTTATGGGAGTGACCTACTTAGAACCTACAGATAAATTGTGGAGAAAACATTTAAAAGCTAGAACATAGTCCAACTATCAACAATAAAATGGACGAAATGCTATACAAATTGCAGCCGTTGTTGTTGTTGTTTCATTGTAGTCATTATTATTATTATTATTATTAGTAGTAGTAGTAGTAGTAGTAGTAGTAGTAGTAGTAGTAGTAGTAATGTTACTGCTGATGTTGTTTTGGTCATGTTTGTATTAGTGTTTTGTTGATGCGACTGTCGTTATTTATTTTAGATGAAGGTTCTAATTCTGATTGCTCTTGTTGTTCTCCTCGCCCCGGAAATGACGTCATCATGGCGTATCCGAAGAGCTATAAGCAGAGCTGGCCGAACTCTTAGTCATGTTTTCAGGAAGAAGAACATGCCAACTGAAAATGGTTTGTTGAACACATTATCAAATTATTATTATCAGAAAAGCACAGTAATTAGGTTGTTAGTTATATCTCAAATATATAAACTATATTAAAATATGGAAATTAGTCTGAAATTTTTTTTTTTTTTTTTTACTGTAAATTAATTACACGCTTTGGATAACATTACATGATTTAATATAATCTGATGACATAAATATCTGATATCTTCAAAGTTATGCAAACTGCGAAACACACACACACATACACACATGCACACACACTTAGCATATATGATTTAGCTGTGGTCTTCATTTCAGATGTTGTTACTCGCAGTGTTGATGTTGAACTTGATGACAACATGTTAGTGAGAGAGGCCAAAGAAATCTTGGATGATTCTGATGGTGAGAAAATAATTTTCTATTTTAATAGGAAAAAAAAAATAGAACATCTACATGGTCGTCATTGTCTTCTTCTTCTTCGAACAACTAGATTTATCATCGTTGTTCTGCTTCTCATTCTTTGTTTCTTGTTCTTGTTTTAAAAATGTGTACTTTTGTTTAATGTCAGTTATTAGAAACACAATTTTAACATTTTCGATGTTTTCATTTTCTACAGTATTACAATCTAGGATTGCGTGACAATGATTGAAACCAATGACAAACCTTTTAGAACTAAAGACAAATAATCTTTTTTAACTTATTTATTTATTTATTTTTTTAAAGAATGACAAAATGAGACACAACACTTAACATAGCATAAGCCACAGCTATCAATTAGCACAATCGACTATTTTGCATTCAATCTTTTTCGTAGTCAGGAAAGGTAACAAAACAGTGTTTGTTCTACGGTTAGTTACACACTGGTAGGACACGATGCATAGCAAATAAAAACAAAAACCATCTGTGTATGTGTTTAATGAGAACAATAAACAAAATTTTAATTTATATTCTAATTTCAGATGATGACGTCGTTTCCTTCAATGAGTTCCAACAAATACAGTAAAATTGTAAGATACAAAATTTTTGTTTTAATTTTCGTAAAATCAGTAATTTATTCTTTTTCCTTTTTTTTTATTAATAGTATATTTTTATTTTTTTTTTATTAATGATATATCTAGAGTATCACAATTTATATTTACTACTTTTAAATGTTTATAATGGTTTTATCTGAAAATATTTTAATAGATTCTCTGTTATATTTATTTCAGAATGACAGGTAAAACATACAACATCAAAGTTATATGAGGACGTCTGAAGAAACAAGATGAAAACATCACAAAAGGTGTTAAATATAAATATACTGAATAAAAACTGTTAAACTAACTTTATTTTGTTTGTATTTATTTATACGTTATTTTTTCTGCTATGTAAATATACATGCAGAAAACAGAAGAGTGCGAGAATTTGATTTATTATATAAAAGCTATTGAATTATGACTGAAAAAAAGAAATATGAAAAAGTAAGTCAAGATTTGAAATATAATACTTCGATGATGATGATGATGATGGTAATAATAATAACAATAATAATAATAATAGTAGTAATAATAATAATAATAATAATAATAATAATAATAATAATAATAATAATAATAATAATGTAATTATAATAATAATAATTGCCTCGCATTATTTTTATGTTTTCCCAAAGACAATAATTATTTTTAGATAGGTATATACACCATTCATTCACTTTCATCTCATTGGTAAAATTATTTCTTTCTTTACCCCAGTCGACGTGAGAACGAACAGTTCTTTCTGATGACATTATTTTTCTGACCTTAGCAATACATACAACAGTAAACCTAACCCTAATCTTAACTCTAGCTTAAGCCTAACACTAATCGTAAACCTATCCATAATGCCAACCATAACCCTAACACCTAACCCTAATATTAATACTAATAATAACCCTAATCGAAACCCTAATCTTAACTTTAACTCTCACCGTAATCCTAGCGCTAAATCTTATCCTAACCATAACCCTTACCCTCACCCTAATTCTATCTTTAATGCTAACCCTAGGTTAAACTTGACTCGAACATAACCCCTAACCCTGAACCTAACCGTAAGCCTAAATCTATACCTAACACTAATCCTAATCCTAATTCTCACTTTAACACTAACCCTAACCCTAGCCGTAAATCTAACTGTAAACCTAATCCTGCTGACAATAACCTTTACCCTAACCCAGACTCTAACCTTTACCCTAACCCAGACTCTAACCCTAACCGTTAGCTTTACCCTAACCACTTTCCGTAGCCCTAACCTAAATCCTAACCCCATATCTAACGTTTCTCTAATCTTAACACTAAAGCTAACACTAACTATAACTTAATTCTAACACTAGCTATAACCGTAAGTCTAACAATTAGTCTAACCATAAGCCCTATTTCAACTATTACACTAACTGTAGCTTAGCCATAACATTAAGTATTAGCCTATCCCTAACCTTATCCCAATCCACAATCGTAAACTTGAATATATTCAGAACTATCAGCCTAATCCTAAGCATAACCCTGACCGTCTCGTAAACAGCTCCATTAGCTACCCAAGTTAACAACATCTTTGGTCATCTTCCCAGACAGAGTGATCATTAACTATTTTTTCGTCTTTATTTTGTTCTGTTCTCTTTTGCTTCTTCTTCTTCTTTTTCCTCTTTTTTTTTATGTTATTATTCCTTTGTTTTGTTTGTTATTTTTTTAAATTATTAATATCGTTATTATTATTGTTGATTATTATTATTATTATTATTATTATTTTTTTTATTTTTTTATGTCTTATTTTTCATTAATTGGATTTATAAATATATTTTTCGAACGAGTCAAAATCAACTTGCGACCAGTTGGTCGGAACATAACATGGACGAAAGTCTACGACTCTGTAATATGTCTTTCAATAAAATCGAAAATCTTTTCAATCATTAATTTTTCCGCTCTAAAATCATCCAAACTTTATCTGGCCTCTGCAAGTGTAAAACTGAATCTCAGATACCATATAGAATAATTAAAAACATGTTCTTAACATTTCGTTACGAAAACATCATCATATTTCATTACAACGATAAAAATCTATCTCTAAATGCGAAATGTGTGTATATATGTGTGTGAGATAGACTTTACAGAATGTTTCTTGATCGCACGTATCTGTAATTCAATGTGTAATTATTTTGTATGTCTACTTATATAAGTATATGTATCTCTGTACGTTCCTGTATTGTGTGTGCCATCATTTGAAGAAATATAGATATAAAATTTAGTGTACTCTGAAATTTCGTAAACATGATGATAACAGTTTTGTTTTAGTTTATGTTCGTTTATCACTTTAATGGAGCATGTTAAATAGCAGATCATTTCCAGTCTTCTAAAATGGTTTGTTTTACAGATTTAGAGTGATTCGTGAAGACAGATAGAATGTGACCGCAGATAAGCACAAATAAGGACAAGTAAAAACATAAAGTTGATTTAAAATTATTATTTTATTAAGCAGATTTCACAGAATTTTCAACAACCATGTTATACACGTTCTTGTTAACTCTCCGCTGTTGTCTTCTGTTTGAAATAAAAATTATTTAAAAAATGTATTAAAATGAAAATACTACAATAGATAGCTATATACATTTTGTTAGAAATGAGTCTACACTAATGAAATAACATGATAAAAAAAAAAATAATAAAAAAAAATCGTATACGTATGACCAGGAAATTATTGATGTTCAACCATTTTGGCCTATTACAAAAAGTAAAATAAAATAAAATAAAATAAAATAAAAATAAAAATAAATAAATGAATAAATAAATGAAAACTAAAAAAAAC
The DNA here is from genome assembly GCA_012295275.1 of Chrysomallon squamiferum. Taxonomy (NCBI): domain Eukaryota; kingdom Metazoa; phylum Mollusca; class Gastropoda; order Neomphalida; family Peltospiridae; genus Chrysomallon; species Chrysomallon squamiferum. The sequence continues at coordinate 19,210,080 of CM022669.1, forward strand.
AAAAACAGGAGAAATTTAGAAGCACAACTTGATTTAAATCAGTGTATACAAGGTTAATGAAGTGAATGCAAATTTTAAAAATATTTATATTTACTTTCATAACATATTTCAAATTAAAATATTTACATTCTTACATATTTTAAACAGACATTTGTTTAAATGGAGAAAACTGATTTAAAACTTACTGATTTATTGGAGATTCTGGAAAACATTGTTAACAAGATCGTCATCTGAAAAATTATTTTTAAATCTAAATGGAAATTTCATAACGCTTTTACATGTTAACATTATATACATCAGTCTTAAACTTAAACAACAACACAAGATAAACAAATAATAGTACTACCACAACTGCTTTTGCTACTACTACTACTACTACTACTAAACAAGAAAGTAAAATAAACTACTAAAATAAAATACAAAAAAAGTAAAATAAACAGTCTATAGTTTCCTCGAAATAAAATTGAAAATTGAACAGATCAAGAATTTTACCAGTAAATTAAATTTATATTTCTGAAACGGATCTGATTGTACTAGGGTGTTCCTTTTGTTGTTTTGAGGGGGGGGGTTGTTTTTTTTTTTTTTTTTTTTTTTTTTTTTTTTTTTTTGGTTTTCTTTTACATTTAAAATATTAAAACGAGAATATAATCATTAAAGATGTACTATATGAAGTCACAGATGTGTGTTTTTATTAATACCATACCTTCAGCATTACTCAACAAATCTCTGACCTCCCTTACTGACATAGAGTCTTCAAGTTCAACATCAACATCCCGAACAGCAAAAACTGAAACCAAATACACGTTATTTAACAAACACTTCTATAAAGTGATACAGAAGAAAAATACAATAACTTTTCCTTTATATTACTATTAATTAATATTTCCGTTCAGTTTGACAAACATTTTATCACATTTTTGTTATGTTTTATTACATATATTTTAATATAATCAGTTTTAAATTTGATTCGTTAGTATGCAATATTTAAGGGACGCCACAGAAACATAAACAGCTCTATATGTGTATTTCACTTTTTACTTTATTTCAGATTTTACTATTACCATGGCCATTACTTTCCCTTTATACTCTAAGTTAATGCTACTTAGGAATGTTGGGAAAAGTTATAATTCAGCCAACGTGTAAATGAATAAATAAATAAATAAATAAAATTATTTATGACAAATTTGATTAACTCTTCTATTCCTACATTTTTCTTAAAATAATTATTTAACAAACCATTTTCAGTTGGCATGTTCTTCTTCCTGAAAACATGACCAAGAGTTCGGCCAGCTCGGCTTAAAGCTCTTCGGATACGCCATGATGACGTCATTTCCGGGGCCAGGAGAACAACAAGAGCAATCAAAATTAGAACCTTCATCTAAAATAAATAAATGAGCGAAAAATAACAACAAAGATAGCAAATACAACATTATTACATTATCTTTACGAACAATATCCGTATAAATGTAAATCGGAGACCTCGACGAAATATTGACGCATAAGGTGAGAATACAATCCAAAGTCTGACAGAATAACAATATGTTCAATAAAATGTAAAGAATAACGACTGTTGATTCAACACTTACAAATGTCTTTTAAACGACAAAGTATCAATAAATAAACTGAAAAATACAGCAGCCCGTCTAATTAATCAAACAATATATTTTGTCTTCGTGAATGTAAAAATGAACATTACAAAACAAGACAACTTACCTTGAATGAGCGATGTATAAACAGTCGGTGACAATGATGTTTCAAGTGAAAGCTTTTATAGAGAAACTTGTAATAATTAAACACCAGTCTGCACTGATTTGTGTGATAAGTTGGTGTTATTATAAAATAGTTTTCTCACGTGATGAAACACATGTTATAAATCTGATAATATGTTGAAATGCAGCGATATTAACATTACAGTGATACACTGCGTTCTCGTTGTGTTATCACCATCAGAATTATTATTAACAGACTGTATTTCTATTTCACCAGTCTACTGAACTTCAGCGTGTGAAAACCTGTTTCATTTTCCAGATACATTTCAACGTGAGAAAACTATTTTAAAATAACACCAAGTTATCACACAAATCAGTGCAGACTGGTGTTTAATTATTACAAGTTTCTCTATAAAAGCTTTCACTTGAAACATCATTGTCACCGACTGTTTATACATCGCTAATTCAAGGTAAGTTTTTGTATTTCTTGTTTTAAATGTAATAATAAAATAAGCTCACTTTAACATTGTCGTAAATATTGGCAAACGATTATCTTTATGGGAATGACCTACTTAGGACCTACAGATAAATTGTGGAGAAAACATTTAAAAGCTTGAACATAGTCTAACTATCAACAATAAAATGGACGAAATGCTATACATATTGCAGCCGTTGTTGTTGTTGTTTCATTGTTGTCATTATTATTATTAGTAGTAGTATTAGTTGTTCTGGTAGTAGTAATAGTAGTAGTAGTAGTAGCATTACTGCTGCTGTTGTTTTGGTCATGATTGTATTAGTTTTCTGATGATGTAATACCGTTATTTATTTATTTATTTTAGATGAAGGTTCTAATTTTGATTGCTCTTGTTGTTCTCCTGGCCCCGGAAATGACGTCATCATGGCGTATCCGAAGAGCTTTAAGCCGAGCTGGCCGAACTCTTGGTCATGTTTTCAGGAAGAAGAACATGCCGACTGAAAATGGTTTGTTGAACACATTTTCAAATTATTATTATCAGAAAAGCACAGTAATTAGGTTGTTAGTTATATCTCAAATATATAAACTATATTAAAATATGGAAATTAGTCTGAACATTTTTTTTTTTACTGTAAATTAATTACACGCTTTGGATAACATTACATGATTTAATTTAATCTGATGACATAAATATCTGATATCTTCAAAGTTATGCAAACTGCGAAAACACACACACACACTTAGCTGTGGTCTTCATTTCAGATGTTGTTACTCGCAGTGTTGATGTTGAACTTGATGACAACATGTTAGTGAGAGAGGCCAAAGAAATCATGGATGATTCTGATGGTGAGAAAATATTTTCACATAGTGGATGATTTTCTTTTTATTTAGATAAATTTTCTATTTATGGAAAAAAAATAGAACATCGTCATGGTCGTCTTCTTCTTCTTCTTCTTCGAACAACTAGATTTATCATCATTGTTCTGTTTCTCATTCTTTGTTTCTTGTTCTTGTTTTAAAAATGTGTACTTTTGTTTAATGTCAGTTATTAGAAATACAATTTTAACATTTTCGATGTTTTCATTTTCTACAGTATTACAATCTAGGATTCCATGACAATGATTGAAACCAATGACAAACCTTTTAGAACTAAAGACAAATAAGTTTTTTTTAAATTTATTATTATTATTTTTTTAAAGAATGACAAAATGAGACACAACACTTAACATAGCATAAGTCACAGCTATCAATTAACACAATCGACTATTTTGCATTCACTCTTTTTCGTAGTCAGGAAATGTAACAAAACAGTGTTTGTTCTACGGTTAGTTACACACTGGTAGGACACGATGCATAGCAATTAAAAACAAAAACTATCTGTGTATGTGTTTAATGAGAACAATAAACAAAAATTTTAATTTATATTCTAATTTCAGATGATGACGTCGTTTCCTTCAATGAGTTCCAACAAATACAGTAAAATTGTAAGATAGAAAATTTTTGTTTTAATTTTCGTAAAATCAGTAATTTATTCTTTTTCCTTTTTTTTTATTAATAGTATATTTATTATTTTTCCTTTTTTATTAATGATATATTTAGAGTATCACAATTTATATTTACTACTTTTAAATGTTTATAATGGTTTTATCTGAAAATGTTTTAATAGATTCTCTGATATATTTATTTCAGAATGACAGGTAAAACATGCAACATCAAAGTTATACGAGGACGTCTGAAGAAACAAGATGAAAACATCACAAAAGGTGTTAAATATAAAAATACTGAATAAAAACTGTTAAACTAACTTTATTTTGTTTGTATTTATTTATACGTTATTTTCCCTGCTATGTAAATATACATGCAGAAAACAGAAGAGTGCGAGAATTTGATTTATCATATGAAAGCTATTGAAGTATCACTGAAAAAAAGAAATATTAAAAAGTAAGTCAAGGTTTGAAATATAATACTTCGATGATGATGATGATAATGGTAATAATAATAATAATAATAATAATAATAATAATAATAATAATGTAATTATAATAATAATAATAATAACAATAACAATAATAATAATAATTATCTCGCATTACTATTTTTAATATTTTCCCAAATCTAAGACAAGACAATAATTATTTTTAGATAGGTACATGCACCATTCATTCACTTTTATCTCATTAGTAAAATTATTTCTTTCTTTACCCCAGTCGACGTGAGAATCGAACAGTTCTTTTTGATGACATTATTTGTTCGACCTTAGCAATACATACAACAATAATCCTAATCTTAACTTTAGTTTAAGCCTAACACTAATTGTAAACCTATCCATAATGCCAATCATAACCCTACCACCTAACCCTAATATTAATACTAATAATAACCCTAATCGAAACCCTAATATTAACTTTAACTCTCACCGTAATCCTCTATCTTTAAACCATAACCCTAGGTTAAATTCTATCTTTAATGCTAACCCTAGGTTAAACCCTAATCATCAGCAATAAACCTGAAAACTAATCCTAAATATACACACTAACCCTAACCCTAACCATAAACCTAACATTAAATCTAATCCTGCTGACATTAACCTTTACCCTAATTTGTACACTAACCCTAACCCAGACTCTAACCCTAACCGTAAGCTTTACCGTAACGACTTTCCGGGCCCTAACCCAAATCGTAACCTCGAACCCAAATTTTCTCTAATCCTAAATCTAACATTAAAGCTATCACTAACTATAACATAATTCAAACCCTAGCTATAACCGTAAACCTAACTATAAGCCCCATTTCAACTATTATACTAACTGTAGCTTAGCCCTAACATTAAGTATGAGCCTGTCCCCAATCCTAACGTTTATTTTAACACTAACCCAATCCACAATCGTAAACTTATGTATATTCAGAACTATCAGCCTAACCCTAAGCATAATCCTGACTGTCCGTAAACAGCTCCATTAGCTACCCAAGTTAACAACATCTTTGGTCATCTTCCCAGACACAGTGATCATTAAATATTTTCTCGTCTTTATTTTGTTCTGTTCTCTTTTGCTTCTTCTTCTTCTTTTTTTTTCCTCTTTATTTTTATGTTATTATTCCTTTTGTTTGTTTTGTTTGTTATTTTTTAAAATTATTATTATCGTTATTATTATTGTTGATGGTATTGTTTTATTATTATTATTATTATTATTATTATTATTTTTTATCTTTTTTTTATTGTCTCTTTTTTCAATAATATGGATTCTATAAATATATATATGTCCGACTTACGGGTCAAAATCAACTTGCGACCAGTTGGTCGGAACATAACATGGACGAAAGTCTACGAATCTGTAATGTGTCTTTCAATAGAATCCAAAATCTGTTCAATAAATTAATTTTTCCTCTTTAAAATCATCCAAACTTTATCTGGTCTCTGCAAGTGTAAAACTGAATCTCAGATTCTATATAGAATAATTAAAAACATGTTCTTAACATTTCGTTACGAAAACATCATCATATTTCATTACAACGATAAAAATCTATCTCTAAATGCTAAATGTGTGTATATATGTGTGTGAGATAGACTTTACAGAATGTTTCTTAGCACGTATCTGTAATTCAATGTGTAATTATTTTGTATGTCTACTTATATACGTATATGTATGTTTTGTACGTTACTGTATTGCCATCATTTGAAGAAATACATATATAGATATAAAATTTAGTATATTCTGTTTGAACGTATTGTAACTTTTCTCTTAATCATTAACATATTTTCTCTCTAAAAATAAAATGCATCAAAGAAATAAAATTTCGTAAATATGATGAGAAGAGTTTTGTTTTTGTTTATGTTTGTTTATCAGTTTGATGGAAAATGTTAAATATCAAATAATTTCCAGTCTTCTAAAATGGTTTGTTTTACAGATTTAGAGAAATTCTTGAAGACAGATAGAATGTGACCGCAGATAAGCACAAATAAGGACAAGTAAAAACGTAAGGTAGATTTAAAATTATTATTTTATTAAGCAGATTTCAAAGAATTTTCAACAACCATGTTATACACGTTCTTGTTAACTCTCCGCTGTTGTCTTCTGTCTGAAACAAAAATTATTTTAAAAACTTATTAAACTGAAATACTACTATAGATACACCATATACATTTTATTAGAAATGGTTCTATACTAATGAAATAAAATGAAAAAAAAAAAAAAAAATCGTACTTTATTGATGTTCAACCATTTTGGCCTATTACAAAGAGTAAAATAAAATAAAATAAAATAAATAAATAAATAAATGAAAACTTAATAAAGAAAAAAACGAGAGAAATTTAGAAGCAGAAGTTGATTTAAATCAGTGTATACAAGATTAAAGAAGTGAATGCAAATTTTAAAAGTATTTATATTTACATTTATTACATATTTCAAATTAAAATCTTTACATTCTTACATATTTTAAACAGTCATTTATTTAAATTGAGAAAACTGATTTAAAACTTACTGATTTATTGGAGATTCTGGAAAACACTGTTAACAAGATCGTCATCTGAAAAATTATTTTTGTTATAAATATAAACTTTCATACAGCGTTTTTATGTTATCATCGTAGAAACCAGCTGTAAGCTTAAAGAAGCATGAAGAGAGCGAGATGAAATAAGAGAAAGGTAAATAAAATACGATAATAATAATAAACAAACAAACAAACAAACAAATAAAGAAATAAAGAAAGAAAGAAAGAAAAGAAAAGAAAAGAAACAATCGGAATAATAATACATAAACGTTACACTAAAACAATATATAGGTTCCTGGCAATGAAACTCCGGAATTGAAGATATCCAGTAATAGAACAGTGAGAAGAATGAAAAATTAAATTCTCTTTCCTGAAGGGATCAGACAATGTATTAGATTTTTTTTTAAATTGAAATATCAAAAAGAGAAAATAATCATTTAAGATGTATTTTTCAACTTTTTGAAAGCTATCTGATGTGACAGATGTGTGTTTTATTTAATACCATACCTTCAGCATTACTCAACAAATCTCTGACCTCCCTTACTGACATAGAGTCTTCAAGTTCAACATCAACATCCCGAACAGCAAAAACTGAAACCAAATACACGTTATTTAACTAACACTTCTATAAAGTGACAGAGAAGAAAAGCAACAGTGCTATATTTTTATATTATAATCAATTAACAGTTTCGGTTCAGTTTGAGAAAAGTAATAATTCACCACAATAAATAAATAAATAAATAAATAAATAAATAAATAAAATTATTTATGACAAATACGATTAACTCTTCTATTCCTATATTTTTCTTAAAATAATTATTTAACAAACCATTTTCAGTTGGCATGTTCTTCTTCCTGAAAACATGACCAAGAGTTCGGCCAGCTCGGCTTAAAGCTCTTCGGATACGCCATGATGACGTCATTTCCGGGGCGAGGAGGACAACGAGAGCAATCAAAATTAGAACCTTCATCTAAAATAAATAAATGAGCAAAAAATAAACAACAAAAATAGCAAATACAACATCATTATATTATCTTTACGAACAATATCCGTATAAATATAAATCGGATACCGCGACGAAAATATTGACGCATAATGCGAGAATACAATCCAAAGTCTGACAGTCTGTTCAATAAAATGTAAAGAAGAAAGAATGTTTTTAAAACAACAAGTATACCAATAAAGAAAACTGAAAAATACAGCTGAGCTCTCATTAATTTAACATTACATAACGTCTATGTGAATGTAAAAATGAACATCACAAAACGAGACAACTTACCTTGAATGAACGATGTATAAACAGTCGGTGACAATGATGTTTAAAGTGAAAGCTTTTATAGAGAAACTTGTAATAATTAAACACCAGTCTGCACTGATTTGTGTGATAACTTGGTGTTATTTTAGAATCGATTTCACGCTTACATGATGAAACACATGTTCTGAATCTGATAATATGTTGAAATGCAGCCGAATTAACATTACACTGACACACTGCATTCTCGTTGTGTTATCATCATCAGAATTATTATTAACAGACTGTATTTCTATTATACCAGTCTACTGAACTTCAGCGTGTGAAAACATGTTTCATTTTCCAGATACATTTTAACACGTACATGAGAAAACTATTTTAAAATAACACCAACTTATCACAGAAATCAGTGCAGACTGGTGTTTAATTATTACAAGTTTCTCTATAAAAGCTTTCACTTGAAACATCATTGTCACAGACTGTTTATACATCGCTCATACAAGGTAAGTTGTCTTGTTTTCTCTTGTTTTGCTGTGGGAATCACCTACTCAGAATCTAACGACAAACCGGGGAGGAAAGATACACAGTTCTGCTGTATAATTTTTCTAGTTATATTTATGTGTTTTTCCATTGTGGTTTCACATTTCAACAAGTCTGCAGTATAATACAAACTTTAAAAACTAAATGGACGAAATGAATAGAATTGGTGTTCTGCTTTAGCTGAAAATGTTATATTTACCGCTGTTGTTTTTCTTAGTATATTTATTATTGCATAGAGAAAACATTAATATCTCTCATTGTTCTCTTTCTTTTGTTATGATATCAAATTGAAATGAATTATTATTATTATTATTATGATTATGATTATTATTATTATTATTATTATTATTATTATTATTATTATTATTATTGTTATTGTTATTGTTGTTGTTCTTGTTGTTGTTACTGCTACTACTACTACAACAACAATAACTACTAATACTACAATCGTTTGGTTACTATAATACCGGTGTTTTGAGGATCCTGCTGCTATTGTTTAATTCTTTTTTCTTTTTTTTTAGATGAAGGTTCTTATTTTGATTGCACTCGTTGTCCTCCTCGCCCCGGAAATGACGTCATCATGGCGTATCCGAAGAGCTTTAAGCCGAGCTGGCCGAACTCTTGGTCATGTTTTCAGGAAGAAGAACATGCCAACTGAAAATGGTTTGTTGAACACTTTCCTAAATTAGTATTATCAGAAAAACACAGAAATTCGTTTGTTAATTACATTGTAAATATATAAATTGTATTAAATTATGGAAACGAGGCTGAAAAAAAACAACATGTTTAAATATTTTGGATAATAGTGTAATAATTTAACATAATTTGATGACAAAAATATTTCATATCTTCAGAGTTATGCAAACAGGAAAACACGCACACACCCACACACCTATATATATATATATATATATATATATATATATATATAATGAAAGATAAGTAACTCACGACCGAATCAGTATATATAAAAAGTAAATTGATATATTAAAACACTTAACACATGTTTTAAACGTTGGCTCCGATTTTTATTTCAGTTGTTACTCGCAGTGTTGATGTTGAACTTGATGACAACATGTTAGTGAGAGAGGCCAGAGACATCTTGGATGATTCTGATGGTGAGACAATTGTTTTAAAATAAAAAAATAAAATCATTGTTTTTATAATCAAGTGGAAAATGTTTTCTGAAATGTGTCATGAATACAATGTTGATGTTATAATTTCAGACGATGATGTCGTTTCCTTTAACGAATTCCAAGAAATGCAGTGAAAATGTAAGTTATAAACTGAAATTTCTTTACTGAGTTACGAAAAGTGTCCTGAAATGAACATTAAACCAAAACATAAAAAAAAATAAATAAATAAATAAATAAATAAATAAATAAATAAATAAATAAATTGATTAATTAATTAATTTAAAAAAATTAAAAATTCATTACTATTTTTTCCATAGTTAACGATAATGCGAATTCAGACCGTTCTTTCTTCTCTTTCGGTTTTTAATTTAATTTTGTTAATTTATTTACTTTTACTGTTTTTTTTTTTTTCTTTGTTCAAATTTCATTCTTTACATGTTAACTTTTTATTTTCAATATAATATTCATAAATTAATTGTTTTCTTTTAGTACTTTGAAGACGTTATATCACGCGATTTATATTTGCTTAACTTGTATTTCAGGAAAAAAGTCCAGAAAGAAGCATGTAAAAGATGAAAACATCGCAAAACAATGTAATGAAATACATTTAATAAAATGTTTAAACTTAATCAGTTGTTTTTGTTATGTGTCAATTACATCATCATACAATTAGGGTTAGGGTTAGGTTTGGGTTTGGCTTTGGGTTAGAGTTATGGTTATGGTTATGGTTATGGTTATGGTTATGGTTAGCTTTAAGATTATGGTTAGCATTAAACTTACAGTCGGGATTTGGATTACGGTTAGGACTGGTGTTTGGATTAGGATTACGGTTAGCGTTATGTTTAGGAATGGTGTTAGTATTAGGGTTATGGTTAGGGCTTAGAACTGGGATTAAGGTTAGGGTTACAGTTAGTTGTAGGGATAAGGCTAGGTTCGAATCGACAATTACAGTTAGGATTACGGTTAGGTTAACATTACCTTTATAGCCAGGATTAGTTTAACTTTACCTTTATTGTTAGGGCTAGGATTATTTTCAGCATTAAGATTAAAGTTAAGACAAGAGTTGGGACTGCAGTTACGTTTGTAAGCTCTTTTTATTTACTTGAGTAATAAACATCCTTACCTTTTAATAATGCTATTTTTGGAGAAAAGGAAAACGAATAAAATAAATAAATAAACAAACCTCTTTGTTGACGATATTCTGCCACTGACATTAATAACAGGGGAGATAATTCTCACTTAATGCATATGTGAATGAGTAACTATGAATGTGTTTTAAATAATAATTGGAAATATAATAATAATAATAATAATAATAATAATAATAATAATAATAATATATATATATATCTTTGCAAAATATCTCATGTCTATGTCGTAGAGCATAATTTGTGTGTAATTTAATTTACGTTTCAAAAATGTAATAATAATTAAAGTTTAATTTACGACGTACACGCATAATATAAAGATTAATTGTGTCTATATCTAATAGTCTCTAATAGATAAAATGATGCCTCAAAAAGTTACATGGAAGAAGATTAACCTGTTATTCGTTTTGTTATTGTATTAGCGTTGATCTGTCTTTGATTACGAATTTCAAAGTCTATACAAACACAAAACACAGCATACAAAGAGAAGTTTAACAACAAAAGAATACAATTAGAAACTGAATTTAAAATAATAATAATAATAATAATAATAATAATAATAATAATAATAATAATAACTTTTTTTTTTTTTTTTTTTTTTTTGTAGCCTTGATGTGGGCTCGTTTTTCGCCTGGGTAAAATGGCGGCTTTCAGATTGTTATCACAAGTATAATAGTGTTATAATTTGTTATTAACGACAGAGGGTCAATCAGATAAAGTACAATAATAAAAATAATACAGATATAATTTTCCTGTCCTTTCTTTTTCTCCCATTCTTTTATATTGTATGTTTGGGTTGTATAATAATAATCATAATAAATAATAATAATAATAATAATAATAATAATAATAATAATAATTTTAAAGATTAAATAAATACTAATATTGCGGTCGATACTTGTGAATGTTTGTGTATCTGATATACGTGTGCGTTCGTGCGTGCATGTGTTCATATTTCAATGGATAAAGTTTCTCTCGTTTGTGATGTTACTCATTTATACTAAATGCCGTAGACAGCATATTTCTATGACGTATTTCACAAATCGAAAATGCAAGAACACGCAGAAGTTCAGCATCTTTTTCTAACATATTTCATCAGAACTTAGTTATGAAGAAGATTCAGCAAGTATTCTATTTTTTAATAGTGGTGAGTAAGAAGATGTCAACAAAATTCGTGTCTTATTTTATTTAAAAGGCTTTTACGTCTCGAGCCTGTGATATATAAGATCATGGAATTTAAAACCAGTGCTCCCTATTTATAATAATAATAATAATGTAGTTGTTATTGTTATTATTATTAAATTTCTTTGTTATTTATTTAGTTTCCCTTTTTGATTAGTAGTTCATATCATTTTGTTTTTGTTTATTTTCTCGTGATTATATGAAAACAGTTATATGGTTTTAAAATTTTTTTAAATTGCTGTCACTTTGTAGAATCAGTCATGACAAGTTTACATGATTTACCCTCTCTCTCTCTCTCTCTCTCTCTCTCTCTCTCTCTCTCTCTCTCTCTCTCTCTCTCTCTCTCTCTCTCTCTCATTCTCATTCATTAGTAGTAGCAGCAGCAGTAATAGTAGTAGCAGTAATGGTGGTAGCAACAATAGTGGTACTAGTAGCAGATAATAGTAGTGGGCCTAACTGGAATACTGCCAATAATATTTCGTTTTTTAGTGTACATAAACTTGTAAAATAAATAAATAAATAAATAAATAAATAAATAAATAAATAAAAGTCAATACAATATACAGATGCCTTTATTCCGTTGTCTTTATGCTTTAAAACCATTCCTGAAATAAAGAATTTAGAGTGAATTAATTAATCAATCAATATTAATGAGACGGGCTTAATGTTATCGTTATTAAAACAATTTTTCACATATGTCTAGATTCAGGATGTTGTATCTGTGTGTAATTTATTATTTTATTACATTATCATCATCATCGTCAAATGCAAACACATAAAAAATAAAACCCCATCTCAACCACTATATATATGTGTGTGTATATATATATATAATCGCTAGTTTTTCGATAAAGCATTCTGCTTTTTTGATTATAAATTAAATATTAATTTAAAAAAATATATAATCTTACTTAAATATATTATTATTAAAACACACACTCATACATACACACACACACACACACACACACACACACACACACACACACACACACAGACCGACAGACCGACAGGTAACTAGGTATGTAGACAGATATATATAAATATAGAGAGAATATATAGATATCGATTTAGACACAGATATATTTAATGTATTTCGGTTGTTTATCAAACAGGGAAAACGTTAACTTACATTTGCTAAAGTAGTTCTTTAATTCATCGAGAGATACGTCAACATCAACTGAATATAAATAAATAAATTATCAATAGAGATTTATGAAATATATATGTCTGTGTGTTTGTGTGTGTGTGTGTGTGTGTGTGTGTGTGTGTGTGTGTGTGTGTTATTTTATTTTATTTTTTATTTTTTATTTTGTTTTATTTTTTATTTATTTTTTTTTTGTTTGTTTGTTTGTTAATACCTCCATGGGTACTTTTAAATATAAGTTTATGTTTGCATGAAATGTACTTACTTTCATCATCATCACTGTTTGTGATCACATATCTCATAGACATTTGTTTGGCCTGTTCAGAAGGTACTGCAAAAATATATATATATATATAAAAATATAAAATAATAATAAATAAAATAAACACACACACACATACACACAAACGCACACGCACAAATAGATAGACACGTACAAACACTCGCACATTTATTTCACCAGTTTTTGAAAATTCCTTAGCAAGATCATTCTTCGTAAAAGGAAAACTTCCATTAAATGGAAAAAACTTTTAACCGAAATCACAACTGAAAATGATTTAACAAATAATATCCATTTATCTATGAGAGTAACAGGAAAGAAAAAGCAGAAGGAGAAGAAAAAAAACAACATTACTAATTTTCGAGTTGATGCGCACAATAGGTGTCCTTAATAATAATAACTGAAAGAAAGACAAATGTAATAATTCATATAAATTAAAACTAAATAAAATTTACCGTTTTCAGTTGGCATGTTCTTCTTCCTGAAAACATGACCAAGGGTTCTGCCAGCTCTGCTTAAAGCTCTCCTGATCCGCCATGATGACGTCATGTCGGGGGTTAGGATAAGAACAAGAGCAACCAGTATTAGAAACTTCATCTATTTAACCAACGAAGCAAAATAAAATTTTGTTCAGTTTGCAAATTAAGATGACCACATTTAGCAATATTTTATTCTTGTAAATGAAACCAGTGAAAAAAAAATGGCCTAATTAATTCATACAACATTTTGGTTGTCGTTATAAAATTTAACAACAATTAACTATCGTAATATACATGGAGTCTTGCACTTTCCGTTTTATTTTCGTGTCGTCATTTCATAGATAGATTTTGACTAGTGGAATTTAGAATTATATATATCAGGATTACTGTTTATAAATATGAATATTTACAAGTGCTTATGGAGTGTTGATTTTATGACTTAATCACATCTCAGACCATGACTAATGCGGTTTAATTAGTTCCTAATCAGCCGTTATGGTAGTGGCAGTTGCTTTTATAGTAGTTATAGTTGTAGTAGTTGTAGTTGTGGTAATGGTAGTAACCACATCAGTAAGAGTTTTAGCAGTAGTAGCAGTACAGACACAATTTAAATACATTTACAGAAACCGATACATACACTTTTCATATATTCTTCAAATTAACGATTAGAAAATTTGTTAAAAATCACGTTAACAATTTATCTTTATAATGTTCCTTATTCTTTTACTGCAAGTTTCACTTACCTTGATGCTTTGAGAGAGTATTCAATGACACAAACAATCGAAATGAATGTTTTTAAAGGCAGACAGGTATTGACTACACACCTAACTCATATTAATCGACTTGGCATTAGTCATTTGTATTCTGATTGTTTTGTCACGTTTAAGTTCAGATGGTATTAGATTTGACGGTTTTTCCGTTGAGTCTGACGATTATTGAAATAAATATCTGTATTTGTTTTCATCATGTGTATAAACTAATGATGTTTCTGTTATGACTGAAGTCACATGTGTTGAAGCAATCAATCAGTAATTACATTCAGTGAAACACAGAGAGAGAGAGAGAGAGAGAGAGAGAGAGAGAGAGAGAGAGAGAGAGAGAGAGAGAGAGAGAGAGAGAGAGAGAGAGAGAGAGAGATTTTATGCCATTATGTGCCTGCATTTATGTATGTAAACACACACATTATATAATTATTGAAATTTTATGTTTCAGTTTATGATATTGGTTGCTTTTCTAGCAATCTTGTTTAATGAAGTACAATCAGTTTCGACAGCTGGAAGATTTATCATCGAATTACGCAGAAGTTACAATTACATTCTCAAAGAATATCGTAGGATCAGGTAAGCTAATTAACAGACTGGACGTTAATATACATTATTCCAAATCCATGAACAAAAATTACTTAATGGTGGCATGTCAGTAACCCTATTCGCGTCAAACCACGATTATAAAATTTAGTTTAATTTGTGCTCGTTACTAGTTGTATTGAAGTTTTGTCTCACATATAGACATTGCAGACGATGGCGTGGAGGTAGTTAAGCTGCAAAATATTTTCTTTATTAGATTGCTGTAGATTTCTTATTGGTAGCAGTAGTAACCTACTGGTAGCGGTGATGGCAGTTATTTCAATCGTAGTTGCTACCTTAATTATTTTTTTGTTTATTTGTGTGAACGCATATGTTATGTGACGTAATGTACCCGTTTTATAATTTCTCTGGATGTATTTTCTTTTCAGCTACAAGTATGGATTTTTTTTTTTTTGAATTGGGAATCAACAATAACCTGAAAATTGCGAGATCGCAAAACTGTTTACAGTTACCAAGACGACAGTTTCTGATAAGAAGAAGGAAAAAATGAGTTTGTGACTTTAACTCATGACACATACAAACAAACAATGCCATATTTGTGAATTAAAGGGGAAAAAAAAAAGAATCCTGCGTTTAAGTACAACACTACCCATGTTTGTGACCTGTTCTAAAGAAAGGCACATTAAGATAAAAGGAAAATCAAATATTTCAAAACGACTTGTGACGTTTCTGTTTAAGTTATGAGAACTTTTTTCTTCTTGTTCTGTAATTTTTTCAACTTCTATGGCAGTACGCTTCAACAATAATGTCCGTAACGATATTAATATGAATTTATCATAAGAGAATAAATAAATGTTTTAAAATAAAAACGAACATGTCAAGAGAACTGTTGAATACACTGTAAGAACAATCAACGTACTGACGTTCTTGCGATGTATTATTTTACATGCTACGTTCTATTTTCTGAAAAAACTTTAATCGATTTTGTTTTGGTTGATTTAAAAAAAAAAAATTAAAAGGTCATAAATAAAACACAAATGCTTTAAAAGAATGACAGAAAATTAATAATGATGATGATGATGATAATAATAATAAACGTGCATATTATATGTATTATTTTACAAAATAAAATGTTGATAAATTAATTTTCATTTAAGCAAACAACTTATTTTTGTATACTGTTATATTATAATATCATAAATATGGTTAAGAACCATTAGAATAATGACAAAATTGCTGTCTTCATATAACAGGCTATTGTTTTGGCATAAAAACATATCCCAAAGACAGGACAGTACATACCATAAACCTTATTAAATAATGGGTAGAGGACTAGATCACAAGATCAGACCTCTTACAGTTAACTGGTCATCACAGCATGAACAGACATACAAAATTATACACATACATAATACACACATACACAAAATTATACATACATATTACAGACACAAAATTATTCACATACATAATACATACACACATGCTTTTGTCTTTGATAAATCCGTCCTTTCCTTGAATTTATTAAACATTAAACAATCTGTTATAAAATAATTTATTTCATTATTCAAAGGAAGAAAACAAAATTGTACTAGACATCCACAGTATTAATTATACAATTTAATAATAATAATAATAATAATAATAGTAGTAGTAGCAGTAGTAGTAATCATAATAATAATAATAATAATAGTAGTAGCAGTAGTAATAATAATAATAATAATAATAATAATAATAATAATAATAATAATAACAACAACAATCATAAAAGAAGTACATTCATAAGTACTTCTGTAAATCACATATAATTTTATAAGAAATATTTTACCTCGACAGAGAAATTTCTGTGGTATTTAATTGTAGAATGACCTATAATGGTTATTATACCTTTCTGAAAAAGTATGTGATGAAATTCCAACTGCACAAAAGTAATACTGCAATGTGAAGTATTATTCTGTTTGTAAAGCTATCAAATTAATTAGCAATTTTTTTTTTTTTTTTTTTTTTTTTTAAATTATTATTATTATTAGTAGTAAAAAAACAACAACAAATAAATAGAAAATTTTAAACTAAAGAAAATTTAAAAAAAAAATAATAAAATTCATAATGACATGAAGGAATATTCTAACTGCAAAATGATTAGTAAGGCATATTCCAGCTGACTGAATTATTTGTGAGGAATAATTTACTTTTACAGCTGTTTCCTTTATTCTTTGAAAATCTTGTGTGTCAGAATTATTTGTAAGGAATATTCTGGTTGTCACAATTATTCACATCAAACAATCCACCTCTCAGAATATTCTGATTTGAAAAAAAAATAACCCATAATACTAAATGCTGGAAGAAAGAAAGACAACTCCAATGAGCAAAGAAAACTACCACATTTATTATCTCTGGTAGCAGTTTATAAATCAGAAATATATATTTATGAAAATAAGATATAAATATCTAGAATATGAAAGAAATGATTGGTATAGCATGAGTACATAAAATCATTTAATGCTGTTAGTTTCAAATTCAAGTCTCCAATTTAAGTGTAATTTTTGATGACATATATGTAATTCAGAAAGAGAGAGAGAGAGAGAGATGTCTTTCAGTTTGGAAATCAAATATATTGTAATCCATCTTGTGAAACAAAATATTAACCTGAGATAAATAATAAATAAATTAATAATGAATTAAGAACTTCTTAAAGAAAACATGAAGACAGTTTTATAATTATGAGCTTAATATCACAATTAATAAAATTAGAGGTATGTTTAATAATTAATTTAAAGTATTTAGCATACAAGAGTGAAAATTACTTTCTTATGGAAGGAAAAAAAAAAAAAAAAAAAAAAAAAACTCCCACCTACTTGACTAGTTTATGGAAGTAATAATTAAAAATAACAAATAATTCATAAATACAAATATAAATAACATGTCAACAGTTACAAATATTTAGAATGTTCTGTGATAGTTGTAAATTATAAAATAATGAAGAATTTAAAACAATACATTCATTATTAAATTTAAATAATACAAACTTTTTTCGAAATAATTCCAAGCATGAAGACTATATATTTGATTAACAACACAAATGAGCATCATAATTACAAATACTTACTTAAATATATACTCACAGACAAACAGACACATGAATAGTAACAAGTATAATTATCTACTAATTACACATTTCTTGGTGGGTGGTCAGCAAATTCAGAAATGTAAATGGAAGCAACAGTTTATGATTAACTAATGTACAAGTATTATCATTGTTTAATTTATACTGATGCATTTTATGTCCTCTACAAATATTCATTTAAGTACATTCACAAGAAAACATGACTCGGTCACAACAATTTAACATCCTTACTGTAATATTATAAAAATCATAGGTGGGTTTATCTTTATGTCATAAACCTGACATGATTTTGATCTTTTTATTTCCTTACTTTTTTTTTAATTTTTTTTTTCTTTCTAAATCACAACAAAGATAAATGTACAAAAATTATGCAAGAAAAACATAAACAAACAAAAGTCAATAACAACAAAGCATACAATACAGTAATAACAATACACTGAAAAAACTTCTGTTATGTACATAATATTATTATTAATAATAAGAGATACAGAAACATCAAAAACCAATAGAAATTATATTTTATGTAACAATCTGTTGTAGTAATAACAACAATTTTAATTGTAATAAAATTAATAGTTGCCACAGTAATAACAGCAGTAGTGGTAGTAGGTGTCACAGTAAGTTTGTTTCACAGCTTCAGGACTGTATGTGTTTAAACTTTAGTGTTGGAAGGAAGAGAAGGCCATGGCAAGCTGGGGCTGATACTTGTGTATGCGACTCTGTGCATCATTCTCTTGCTAGCCCAGAATTATTTCTCATATTTTAAATTTCACACCAGAAAAAAAACAAATTTAAAAAAAATAAAATAAATAAAAAAAATAATAATAAATGGCAAAAAATAATAAGAAATCATAATTTATTTAATGAACAAAAAAAAAATAAAAAAATCTGTCTTTGTCTTTTTCAACAAGTTCTTTTACTGCCAAACTTGACTAATGAAATTAAGATTAATCATGTCTACACAAAAGCTGTTGTGTTTTATGTTTTGCTTCTGTTGATAAAAGGCACTGATTAGGCTAACTATGAATAGAATAATCAGAATTTTAACAATTTACAATTCTCTGTGCAAAACAGAGCTAGATAAATTAATAACCTTAAGTCTATTTCACTTTTTACCAGGCCTCACAATGCCTCCATTTGTATACCCTGTTTCACCGATAATTTATTCACACCCCCATCATGCCTAACTGATCACCAGTAGTCCCACCCCTTTTCACCCTCTAAAGTATTTTTAATCTATGCCGTGTTCACACCTGTTTTCTCACATACCGTCTGTACTGCAACGTTTCTGGGCTGCTACGTTCATTAACCACCTGAACTGGCAACTGTTAATAATGTTTAACACTTGCTAGCCCCAGTGACTGATGACTTTTTTCATGGGAGTTCGAAAACTGTTGTTTTTAAATTTCATCACTTGAATTTGAATCTGGATACAAACAATTCAAAGTTTTATAGGTAAAATTATTTTTGGTTCATGGTTTACAGCAGTATTATAAAATCTTTGTATAAAAATAGCACAACAGTTTTGGAAGGGAAATATGTACAACTTGTTTTCTAATAAAAATAATTTTAAAAAAAACTGAAACTTCTGCAGAACTAAATATTCTCGTAAGCTGTTCCAGTACTATCCAATCTACCACAGCGACAAACAAACAAACAACCATCCTGAAAAAAAAAAAAAAAAGACAAGAAAAATTAATTTCAAACAGCTTTTTTTAAAATGAGTAAAGTATTATATTATTTAATCTGTATGACTTAATATTTGAGAATGTTTCACATAAATATATGTAATTTTAAATATATGCTTTTTAAATATACATATATATTACATTAATATTGATAAGATATTCCCAGAAAATGAGTCTTCTGTTTATATATCTTAGTGCCATATTAACAACTGAAACTGATTTAATGACCATTAACAAATTTATTCAACTGTTCACACACTTTAGATGATGTTAACCATCATTGCTTAGTATTATTTTAAAATAGTATAAAGTTACATAATGCAGCTTGAAATTAGCAAAAAGTAATGGTTTATTAATTAATTTAAAATCAGTAAGAAATAAAACTTGATTTATGTAATTTGAAATTAGTTTGAAATAGAAGTTTATTCATTAATCTGAAATAAATAACAGATACGGTTTATTAATTAATTTAAAATCAGCATAAAATACAGGTTCATAAATTAATCTGAAATTAGTAAGAAAATAAAAGCTTTATTAATTAATTTAAAATTAGAGTAAAATAAAGTTACATTAATTGAGTAATTTAAAATTTGCATAAAGTAAAAGTTGAATATAATGATGCTAAGTTACTGTCTGACACTTACAGCGACTAGAACAGGAAGATCCACCCAGAAGCTGTAATTAGGAACTGCTTCCAACCCTCGGGCACCTTTACACGCCATGTTCCATGCACACCCAAATATGAAATAAGAAATGCTAAAAACAAAAAAACTGCAAGAGAGAATAATAACAAAATTAGAATTTGGAAATCTCCAATTTTCTTTGTCTCTTTCCTTTTTGTTTTTCTTTCTGTTTTTTTCCCCCTTCTTTTTTGTTTTATCAGTGAATTCAGTTATATGATAGGAGAAATATGACAGAATGAAAATGTTTGCATTTCAACAGAATGAACAGAAACAAACATGATTAGCAATATTTGCATAATTAACAATACAGTTGATAAAATATGCATCCAAGATTAACAACAGACATTATATACATAGACATATATTACACTAACACACACACACACTCCAGTTAGTATATATAGTGGCCAGAGAGGACATCAGACTAGATAAATTCCCATATTTGTGGTCACTGAACCATTTTCACTTTGATAAATTACTTAGTATTTACATGTATATTTAACAAAGTTATTTCTTTAATGTTCAGTTTGCTGGTTTAGACCTTCAAAAGACTAGTTTTCACTTTAAAAAATAACAAACTGTTGTTATTTAAGAACTATTTTGTTTTGATATGTAGTTTCTCTAAGGCTGCATGAGAAATGGAAATCAACAGTATGAATCTACTGCCGTAAACAGTGGTGAGTTGAGAAATAAAAGAGTTAATTTTCATTTAGTTTTGTATTATTTAGGACTGAGAAATAAAAGAAATAACTTGTTACTGTCCTAAGATATCCAGCTGTATCCTCATCAGGTCGAATGGTAAATGCAACTCAGGCAGAGCCTCGTTGCTACTGACATTCTAACCATAACAGGGCGAAGCTGAAACCTTAAGACAGTAACCAGTTATTCCCGACGAATGTGATAAACAATACATACATGATTACAAGAACTGTGCCAGCACTTAGTTGTTTGATTTCATTTCCAGGGCTAAGAGAAACACAGGCACCAGAATAAAAGAATGTCAGATCATACTACAAAAAAAAAAAAATAAATAAATAAATAAGTAAATAAAGCTTGATATATATATATAGAAGATTTTTTTTTTTTTATCTTAATTATGACTGATTTGTTCATTTAAAATTACAAATTTCTACAAAGTAATATAAATACATAGATTGATATACACACATATGGTATATACATATATATATGCACACACATACCCACACTCAGTTTTCACACATGCATCCTTCATTCCATATATACTTACACCACACAGTTGTCTTATAAACACACATACATGTACACATACACAGAAACACACATCTGTCTATCCACCCTTCATTCAGCCATCCATACTTACATACAAACATGTACACACACACATATAATACAACAACAAACAGTAAATCATTAAAGGTAATTGACA
The DNA here is from genome assembly GCA_012295275.1 of Chrysomallon squamiferum. Classification (NCBI taxonomy): domain Eukaryota; kingdom Metazoa; phylum Mollusca; class Gastropoda; order Neomphalida; family Peltospiridae; genus Chrysomallon; species Chrysomallon squamiferum. The sequence goes on from CM022669.1 coordinate 19,232,127, forward strand.
TTAAATTTAAAAAAAAAAAAAAAATCAATACACTAACCCGACACACTGAAAGCACTGTTGCTTTTGATATATTTGTTTTCACAGGCACATTTTGTGTTTTGGATCCAACAAATGGCCAGTGCGTGTTCAGATTGCAAAGAAATGTCAAAGTTGTTTGTATCGTACATATTTTTCCTGAGTTATTGAACTTTGACCCTGGATTGAATACACTCTGAAAACCCACTCTTCCTATAACAAAACCATATATATATATATATATACATATAAAACAATAAATAATTAATGAGTAATTTTACAGATTAAATCTTAAAGACTAAATTTAATTAATATAATAAACTAATTATTAACCTGAAAGACAGCCAATATATGTCACATCTAATATTTTATTTTCTAAAAAAAACATATTTTACCACTTTAACGTAAACACCTGTCCTGTACTTAATGAAACAAATTATTATACATAGTAAAAGAAGGAATTAATGAAGCTAATTCATATTTCATTTCCTATTTTCAATTACTTAATCTTTAGCAGTTGTGATAATGAAAAGAAAAGTAATGTCATTTTTGTATATGACACAGATCTACGGGATACTGCCTACTTTTTGTTAAGCAGTATGATTCTTTTTCCCTCCTTATAAAATGAAACTTGTATTATTTTAAAACTTACATCCACCGTAATTAATAATAAGAACTGTTTTAATTTATAATTAAAAAAAAAGTTTTAATTCTTAAAGATATATATCCACCATATTTAATCTTGGCCATTAATTTCTTCTTTATAATAAATAAATTCATTTCATTTCAAAACTTAAGCCACTATAATTAATTATGACTAACTGGGTTATTTCTTATTTTTATAAATTAACTTGTTTCATTTACAAAATTATATATATAATGAAATTCATTTCAATAGGAAGGTATTATCTGTAAAAATGAAGTTTCCATGTACCCCCCCCCCCAATATCTAGGGACCACCTGTGTTTAATGTTCTTACCATCCTGCAGTGCTCTGAATGGCAGTTGTGTGTCATATGAAGCCAGATTCGTTGTTATGTTCTTATTTTTCTGACAGACACTTGCATTCAGACAGTTTCCTTTCTCTTGTAATGGTGAACAAAATACAAACTTGACAACACATCCATTCTTAGTAGGAGGAAGACACAAACTGCCATTTGTTATATTAACTTGCCATTGACTAAAATAATAATAATAATATTAATTTAAAAAGACAACAAAACAGTGTATGTTTTTGTGTGTGTGTGTGTGTGTGTGTGTGACAGAGAGAGAGAGAGAGAGAGAGAGAGAGAGAGAGAGAGAGAGAGAGAGAGAGCTGTAATTATATGTATTGTTTCCTCATATTTGCACTAATGCAGACATACATAAAATGTGTGGCATACATAAATAATAATAATAATAAATTAATATAATATAATATCAAATAAACATATAATTATATCAATTTTCAGGTACATTCTAATTTGTTATCAAACTGGTGGTATTCATTTAATCGTAGTTTAAGAGTTAGACCTGTGAAAGTAGTGTTTGTTTCACTGTCATATTTTAAAAATATATATATCAAAAAGCCTTCCACTTATGACTGACAGCAGAAGACTTATTGAGAAAAAGACTTGATTAAATTTCACAGTGAAGGGGTAAACTTGAAGTATCATTATTAATATCTTATTATTTCATCTGTGACAGACGATCTATTTATTCTACAAAATCCACAAATTCACGCGACCTCTTTGGAAAAACCACAAGAAAGACAAGCTGAACATCAGTAACAAAATAACTAGCTTTAAAAATTATCACCTCATTGTAAGGTTACGAGTGTCATAGTTCGGGAGGCCACAAACATCTGTCCTAACATTTGCAGAAATTACATTAAACAACACCAAAATTCCAGGAAACAACAATAAAGTCATGCTAGCCGCCATTTTGTCATGTGATTTGTTTTTGTTTTTATCTATAATTAGACTATATAGATAACTTAACGTGTTTCCCTTTCATCGCTTCAGATGAATTTCGTTTCAAAAGTTTTGCAAAAAACAAAGTACATAGAAACCATACAGGATAAATAATAATAAAAAATATATTAACTACGAAATAAAAAATGATGATTAAGAATAAAAGAGAGGGAAATGTGACTGTGTGACAGTGGAGAGAGAGAGAGAGAGAGAGAGAGAGAGAGAGAGAGAGAGAGAGAGAGAGAGAGAGAGAGAGAGGGGGAGGGGGGTCAGTGCTGATTTTAAAGATAAAATTCGTCGATCTATTTAATCTCTTTATTTTTATTCTCTAAGGCCTTTCATGTTCGCGTAAAAATCACTGTCAGAGAAAAATATCGCATTCATTACCCAGAACGTCTTAATCATAATTTTCGAGAACAAATAGAATACAGTTCACATATGCACACCCAAATAAAATACGCCAATTTTTACATTTTTGCACAGGTACAACATATACATAGATAAAAAAAACAAAAAACACCAAAAAAACCACAAAAACAAAACAGAAACCCAAATACACAGAGACAGACCGACAGACATACAAATACATACATACATACACACACACACACACACACACACACACAAACATCCATACATGCATGCATTACAACATAAACATTAACGCTTTCATTGTCGTCATCATGTTCATTATCATTATCATAATTATTATTGTTGTTGTTGTTGTTACTATTTCTTACTCTGGTCCTAGATGATCTAATATGTTTCATAATGGTTCGACTAATTTATTTTCTGTGATAAAAATCTGTTGAAAATTTTGTCATACACTGCGCATATACCTGGAGGCCTCTTTTTTTCTCACTGTTGATTTTTACGGTTTTAATAGCTGAGAATAGTTTAACGCGTTTTCAGTCGATAGCGTCATGTCCTCTGAGATGTCTGTGAAATTTCCAAGTTGTAATATTGCTGGATAGTGGACTACTGTCTGTTGAGTAAAAACAAAAGGTAAGACACATATTTTAAGTAGTTTGTTGTGTAGAAAGTATTATTTTAATCATTATTATTTTTTTTTTTTTTTTTTTTTTTTTTTTTTTCTTTCTTACATTATTATTTATTAATATATCATATTAATGAATGAATTTCTTCTTCTTCTTCTTCTTATTATTATTTTAAATGGAAGGATTCAATCAAAACTTCGTTCCTGGCAATTTAAAGTTTGCTTATTTAGAATTAGTAGCAACAAAATCAACGAGGACAACAGGAACAACAATAGTAGTAGTAGTAGTAGTAGTAGTAGTAGCAGTAATAAAAATGCTCCCGTAGAGCACATGAATCAACAAAATAACAATGTCTTCTTTTACTTGCGGTTATTACTTTTTAATATTTATTAAGTTCATTTTTCTTACATAATTTTGGTGTAATAATAAAAGGTATAGATTATGGAAGATATCTCGTTTTCAGGCTTACACAACATGGCTAAATTAAATCCTGATATAAAGAAATAGTAACTTTAGTGAATCTGCATGAGAATTATAGCGGGTTAATTTCGGTACATCGATAGTTATAATTATATTCTGAGGAGCTATGGATGATATGAACATATCTCGTTGATATCCCATTTATCCGCATTACATACGTTTGTTGTGCGTTTGTGCGTACGTGCGTGCGTGCTTGTGTGTGCATGTGTGTGTGTGACTGAGAAGATGAGAATGCCTCACTGCTTTCAACATTCGACCTGAGTTGGATAAAACTGTTATCATAAGACAGTAACCATATCCCGCAGTCTTAAATAATAACAAAAATAAATAAATTTACTTTTTTGTTTCTCAACTCACTTCTTTCGAGACTAGAAGATTCACGCATATCAATTTCGCTCTCGCCTACAAAGACTACACATCAAAAGAAAATGGTTTTTAAATAATAACAATTTATTTATTATCTGTTAAATGAAAACCATTTTAAGATTGGTCTTTTTAGATCGAAACTTACATAACTAAG
>CM022669.1:19241090-19246090 GCA_012295275.1 Chrysomallon squamiferum
TATGACATTTTATTTTTTTATTTTTTATCAATTTTATTATACATTTTTATTTTTTTATTTATTTATTTTGTTTTATTTTATTTCATTTTATTTTTTTTTTTTTTTTATTTTATTTTATTTTATTTTTTTATTTTATTTATTTATTTTGTTTTATTTTATTTCATTTTATTTATTTATTTACTCAGTTATTATTATTATTATTGTTGTTGTTGTTGTATTTGTTGTTGACGTCGTTTTTGGTTGTTGCTGTTGTTATTATTATCATTTATTTATTTACTTATTTATTTTATTCTTTTTTTTTTTTTCATCTTTTTTTTTCAGGACGTCTCCGCCATTTTCACACTTCTCTCTTCCATTCTACATCTGACAAATCTTGTGTTTGAGGACGATAACAACAGCGACGGCGTGTACATTGTCGATGAATTCCCTCTACGCATTGGTGAGGATTTAGACATCTTGCAATACTCAAACAATAAAGAGTTTTTGAATTATATTTTCTATTTTTCATTTTATTGGTATAGTATTATTATTTTTACATATTCTTTTAAATATATTTACAATATCTTGCTCCGGATAATTTAAATTTTATCATCCTAATTCTGTTTTGTTTTTAAGCTGCTGGTTTGTTGGGTGTGGACGTTCAAGAATTCACAGAGGCGCTCATATCTAACACAGTCTATTTACGAGGTACGAAATAAATGTTTTTGATTACCGTGTAACTGTATGTCCCATAATCTGTCATATGGATCTCATTAAATATCGGGTACAAAACGGGTAGAATTTGATCGTTGATATAGTGCTATAGAGAAATAAAGCCATAGACAATAATTATTTGTAGATATCTATATATATATATATATATATATCTATATATCTATATATATATATCTATATATATATCTATATCTATATCTATATATATATAGATATAGATAGATAGATAGATAGACAGATAGATAGAAAGATAAAAATTCGGCGGAGATCCATTTCATCGATAGTTCTTTTAACCTATTCCTTGTTCGAGTTTGAGTCGCTGAATAATGATTCAAAATCCCGTCATGTAGACTAGAAATTTAATTATTCATTCATTCGTTTATTTATTTATTTATTTATTTATTTATTAAATCTAGCTAAACATTAAGTATCTTAGATTTAAATAAAGTTTTAACAAAAATACGAATTATCTTTTACTATTCTAGGTGAAAAAGTCCAAAGTTTGAAAAAGCGCCACCAAGCGGACGATGGTAGAGATGCTTTGGCCAAGTCCATTTACTCTCGACTGTTCGGCTGGATTGTTGGTCAGATCAACGTGCATTTGCAACCAGAGAGTTCTAGGTGTGTTTATAAGTAAATCTTAATACTGCACCCAGAATGTCATAGGATATTGAAAGTGCTTTTTCCCTCAGGGTGATTATTACATGATGTTATCCCATTCAGTGCCCCGCTGGTTATTTATGAAAGGCTGCGGTGCGTGATATTGTTAACAGAATAAAAAAATATTCTTAAACGCGGGTGTTGTGAAATATATTAGGTTATACAAAATTAAAAACCGAATGAGTTTTGCAACTTAATAATCACTGATACTGAAATAAATTGTTAATGGGTGTGTGTATAAACTTTAATTCATTCGCTTTTTATGCATTCATTTATTCATCCATTCATTTGTTCATTAGGTTATATGTTCAGTTCTCGATGTATCCAGTTTTGATTTTTTGTTTTTTTTGAGAAAATATTCATTTCAGTAGCTGTGTTTTCATTAATTCACTCATTCATTCGTTTCTTCATTGTAACGACTTTTCTCACAAGAATTCTTGGATTTTAGTCTTTAAGAAAATACTGCCTTGAACAGCAGCTACATATTAAATTAATTAGAGAGAGAGAGAGAGAGAGAGAGAGAGAGAGAGAGAGAGAGAGAGAGAGAGAGAGAGAGAGAGAGAGAGAGAATTCCTTCTTATACGCAGTTGTATATTTATTCATTCCAGTGACTCGACGGGTACGATTTCAATACTGGACATGTCAGGTTTTGAATGTTTGAGAAAGAACTCGTTTGAACAGTTGTGTATCAACACTGCTAACGAAAGACTTCACAAGTTCTTCAACAACCAAATCTTCTCTCTGGAAAGATCAGACTACGAAGAAGAAGATATTTCACTTGATCTTGTCGAGTTTAAAGATAACCAGACTTTGATCGACCTTTTCTTTCAGGTATAATTATTAAAGTTGTTCTTTACTACCTGAAAACTGATGAATGACGATATAAATTGCAGTGTTATGCAAGCATGAGCAAACCAGTTTATAGTCTAAATTCTACGTCAATCAAACTAGAATGGAGAAACGTCACTTCCGTTGGGTTTCTTAGGTTGCAGATGCACATATTTATTTACTTATTGTTCTTGTTGCTGTTGTTGTTGTTATGTTTGGAACAAAATAGTTAATCACACACGCTGTTATCGTGTTTTGTTTTTCAGAATAAGTATATTTTTAAAATGATTTTTAATACTTACGTGCATCTATTTTAAAACTCTTCAAATTAATGCCTTCTGGTGTTCTAAAATTTATGCGTTTTGATGACGGAAAAATGCTCTTGGCAAGATCTTATCGCATGGAAAATATGTAAATTATTGCTAATATTGTACCAAAGCAGAACTCTTATTTTAAATTAGTGGTTTAATAGCATTATATAAAATAAAGACACACCTGTTTCTAGAATGTAGATTTTATCTAAAATAATACGTATTTGCCGAGAGGAATGAACTATCATGACTTCTAGAGCACATGAAAAATAAAATATAATATCAGAATCTTTATTTTTATAACAAACAATACACTACTAACATGTTAATTGGATATATTTCTATGAATAGTTTGTTTTAATTTCTTTTTTTTTATTATTATTCTTAATTTCTTCTTCTTCTTCTTCTTCTTCTTCTTCTTATTATTATTATTATATATTTATATTCTTTTTAAAAATAAACTGTCAACTGCGAAGAAAATTATAAGTATTATATTAAAATTGAATTTCTTGTTTGTGTGTGTGTGTGTGTGTGTGTGTGTGTGTGTGTGTGTGTGTGTGTGTGTGTGTGTGTGTGATACCAGTGCACATAATCAGTGCACATAATCAGTGTGCAGATATATATTGCAGAAACCGACGGGTATATTTTCCATTATCGATGAAGAGTCGACATTTCCGCGGGCGACAGACAGTAGTCTCGTGCTGAAACTCAACAACGTCTGCGCCTCAAATCCGGGTTACCTACCTTCTCCTGGAAACGTGACGTCATTCACCATATCTCACTATGCTGGAAACGTAAGCCAAGACGCATCACTTGTTCAAGGGAGATAAATACATAAATAAATAAATGGTTAAAAAAAGATAATAATAATAATAATAATAATAATAATAATAATAATATTATTATTATTATTATTATTATTATTATTATTATTATTAGTTGTGGTTGTTGTTTTGTTGATAATAGCAGCAGAAGTAGTGGTAGCAATAACAGTGGTAAAAACAACAACAACAATGATATAAAGATACCCAAACAAACAAAAATAGTTAAATTCCAGAGTGTAAAAAGCGTTAAACAATGAGATTACGACTGTCAAATAATAGTTTTTTCACGGATGTTGATACTGTATTCTAGGTGACGTATGATGCACGAGGAATGCTAGAGAAGAATCGCGACAGTCTAAGTACAAACATCACAGAGTGCATGTCCAGAAGTACCAGTGAGATGGTGGCGCTCTTCTTTAGATCCACACCTCCACAGACTGGGTCCTTTTCCAAGTAAAACCTCATGATGATGATCATCATCATAGTCATCAACAGCATCATCATCATGATCATCTACGTCAACACTATCATCATCGTTATCATCATCATCATCATCATCATCATCAATATTGTCGTTGGCATACGTTTCCAATATTTTTTTAGTTTCCTATTTTTATAATGTTCTTGTTATTATGATTTCTTCATTCACGTATCTGTAAATATACCTCTAAATTTTCTCTCTGACTGCCTCACTGTATCTCTGTCCATCTGTATGTTTGTCAGTCTGTTTTTTTATTTTACTCTCTCTCTCTCTCTCTCTCTCTCTCTCTCTCTCTCTCTCTCTCTCTCTCTCTCTCTCTCTCTCTCTCTCTCTCTCTCTCTCATATTCTCTTGGTCCTCAATATTTATTATTTCTATTATTATAACAGATCGTTTGGATCATCACGTATCAGGCCTCACTTGAAGAAATTGGAACTAGGTCTGGACCGAGACGAAACCAGTTTGTCGAGAGCCACTGGAGAAAAACTCAGACGAAAGAGGTATTCTCTTTGTCAAGATTATAAAAATATACACCATAAAAAACACACTGACCATAAGAAATAGACTGAAAGATACTTATACTGAGTGATACTGACTAAAAGACAAACTGACTGACTGTGTTAAATAGAGTAAAAATACTTATATAGATAAATAGATACATACATATAAATAGATAAAAATACTTATTATTATTTTTTAGATACATATCAGCCATTTGGGTTCATATATATTGTACTGTAGCATTTATCAGAAATATTTATGTCAACAGGATTATTTAAGGGACTTTTTAAAATTCAAATTCAATAAATCTGAAATAAATCTGATGTTACAATTACTGCTTCAGCAACATATTTCACATCTCTAAGCTACTAATTTCACAACAACAGCAACAACAATTACAACTACTATTAACCCTATTACTACCAGTACTATTACTATTACTACTACTACTACTACTACTACTACTACTACTACTACTGTTATATCACTGCCTCTATATTATTGCATTGTGTGTTCTGTACTAATTGTAGAGATCTGATATTTCAGCTTGGCACTGTCTAAAAATGGCACGGTCCTTCAGACGAAGTCTTTTGTTTCCAGATATTTTCGGGTAAATATTTTATCTTTTAGACTTCATGTAATTTTTATCATTTGTGTGTGTGTGTGTGTGTGTGTGTGTGTG